>ML812239.1:30720-131949 GCA_009831015.1 Picea engelmannii
AATCTTTTTAGCCAACTTTGTATAGTTTTGGCCCTTTTGATGTGCTGTGGAGTTAATCCTTGTGCCATGGATGATTGTTTTTCTGTGTTGATGATGTTGAGTTCTTGTCGCCCTGTGCGGATGAAATTTCAGTGATAACACTTGGTATGAGAATAACAAGAGACAAGAAAAATCACAAATTGAGATTGTCTCAGGGTAAGTACATAGAGAAAGTGTTGGAGAGGTTTATAATGCAGAATCCAAAACCAGTTAGTACATCTTTGGCTAGCCATTTAAAATTAACTAAGGAAATGTGTCCCAAGACACAGTAGGAGATAAAATACATTTCCAGGGTCCCTTATTCATCAGTAGTTGGCAGTTTAATGTATGTGATGGTTTGCACAAGACCATATATTACACATGCAGTGGGAGTTGTGAGCAGGTATATGAACAATCTAGGTAAAGAACATTGGGGGGAAGTAAAGTGAATTCTTATGTATTTCAGAGGTACTTCTACTCATGCATTATGTTTTGAAGGTTCATACACTATTCTACATGGATATGTTGATTCAAATATGGTAGGTGATAAAGATAGTAGGAGGAGCACCATAGGGTGTGTTTTTACTATAGGTGGAACACTAGTAAGTTGGATTTCTAAATTGCAAAAGGTTGTTTCACTTTCAACAACATAGGCACAGTATGTTGCTGCTACAGAGGCTAGTAAAGAGATGATTTAGTTACAGAGGTTTATGGAGGAATTTGGAAAGAAGCAAGAGAATATAAGGTTTTACCGTGATAGTGAGAGTGTCATTGATCTTGCAAAGAAATCAACCTTCCATTTAAAGACTAATCATATACATCTCATGTACCATTTCATACAATCCATCTTGGAAGATGGACATTTGAAGTTGGAAAAGATACACACTAGCCAAAATCCTGCAGAAATGTTAACTGAGGGAGTAACCCGGGAGAAAATGATTTCCTTCTTAGTTTCAGTTGGTCTTCAAGCATGAAGATGAAGATGAGAAATTTTCCAGGTCCAAGAAGGATCATAATCCAACAGATAAAACAACGATGGAGTTCCTGAGATCAGTCTCCATGTTTATACCCCATGAAGAGTTTACGCCTTGGAAGAATGTACACTCCTCCATGTAGGGGAGTGCAGGGGGGGTTACCCCCCTTGCGGGGTTCAGGGAAAACAATCCCCCAAAGGAAAAATTTCCTTGTAAATGTATATTGTAATTTCATAGTAAATCTGGACTGTTCATTATAAGGTCGCAGATCTGATGGTAGAATTTATGTTAGGTTTTTTTTCCCTAGAATGAAGCTCTCCTTTATGAGGGAAATGTATTGCACCTATGTATCATTGTGAATATTATATTCCATGTGAGGAGACTGTGATATAAATAAGAGGAAGTTACATTGTGTGTGCTGTAGGTTGTATCCCTTCATTTTTTGGATAATAATAAAGGAAGGACCTGGAAATTTCTCTGGTGGATGTAGCCCACACTGGGTGAACTACGTATATCTATGTCTCTATTGTATTGTGTATCTTTTGTGTTTTATTTCCTCAATTTTATTTTATTTTATTTCTTCACGATCCTGTTTTTCTAACACATACCCTCTTATTGCTTGTATGGTGTTAGTTCCAGATCCTACATAGGAATATGTGCCGGTCTTTGAGAACGCCAGGAATACTCATCTCATCTCAGTCATGTGGTGAGATGAACCACTATCCACAAACCACTCGATGCCTTCATATATCAATTTTTTAAGACCAACCATTAGGAAGTATTCTTTCTCAAATATTTCAGTAAGACCATTAACTCCATCTGGGGATGCTTCTTTTATTCTTTCAAGTTCCTTTACATCTTTCCATTTTTTCTTCAAACATAAGTGTGGATGAAGTGTCCAACACTTCTCAATATGATGTCCACTCTTACCATAATAAGAGTAGAGTGTCTTGTTCCAATATTGGAACCATGATCCCTTTCTGTCATTCACCCTTTTCCTTTGCTTTGATAAATGATATTTACCTATAGCCTTCTTCTTGGATGGATTTTCTTGCACGAACTATCTTCTTCAACACTTCCCCACATCATGGTTACTAGTTCCATAGGAAGCACATGGATACATATACCATATACCAGTGGGGAACATCTTCATTCCCTCTTTAGAATGCACATATTTCTATGACTATGTCTTACATATGTTACCTTTCCTTAGGATGGAAAGTAAGCCTAATTTATTATAAAGGACCTTTTTGTCTAAAGTTCTCTTTGCTTCATATGTCTTCAAGGATTCTCCATATTGAAGAGAAAAATAATAATACGATGAGTGATCTTTCTCAATCATTCTCTTTGAAAGAGATAACCTCTTTTTCATTGGAGACTTTTGTTGTAGGAAAATCTCCCTGCGGACAGGTAGATTGCCTTAAAGAGATTGACCCTAACTCTAAGATAGAAAATGATTAATGTGGACACTGACTTCCTTTCAAATCTATACAAACTAACACATGAGAAGGAAGGAGAACAGAAGTACCTCTTTATCGATGTTTTTCCCTGCAGGCTCCGAGTTGAGCTTCGATCCTTTGCTCCTCACTGAGTCCTGTAGACAAACAAGATATGACCACTTCCTACTCTATTGATATTAGCTTGAAAATAGATCTATCTATCAATGATAAGTTTATGTAACATTAGACACAAACTATAAAGAAACAGGCCAAGTGTGTCATATTAATGAGAATAACGACAACATTACTTACAATCATAGATGCGAATGCGATAGCTTCATCAAGTCCCCTTCGTCTAACCCTTGCATGAAAGATCCACAACCTGGATAAAAACAACTTCATTGATCACTCTCCTTTGGCTGACTGTGTGTTTCCTATGAGATCATAGGTTTCATGCTAGCAATTCTTCCCCGTTCCAGCACCACTTATGAGATCATAAGTTTGGTGTGATTCTCTTTTTCCATTCCTCCTTCACCATTAGAAAGCTTGCTTATATATCCTTGGAGAGGCTTTAATCACTTGAGATATCCTTGGGGAAGTTGAGGATTTGCCTCCTTCAGTTGAGGATGTTCCCTAGGATCATGGTTGGACTAGGGATTCGAATCCAACTGCCTTCCAAGAATGAAAATATGCTTCCCCCATTCATCTCAATAGCTTAACTACTTCCCATAATAGGTAGCGCTCCCTCAAAAGGACCATCAGAGTGCTGTAGTGCTCCCTAGTAGGCTTTAGGGGGGCGCCAACGCTATCAAAATCTGTAGTGCTCCCTCAAAAGGGCCAGGGGAGCTTTATAACACTCCTTGATAGTGTAAGGGGGAGCGACGACGCTCTGAGATAGTGTAAGGGGGAGCGCTCCCCTCCAAAAACTTAGTTTTTGAGGTGCTTTTAGATGGAAAAAGGTTTGCAATCCTGCTGACTCATTTCTCCTCTTCCAAATCAAATGTTTGAGGTGTTTCAAGTGTCCCTCTCATGTCGTTATAGGCATGACATAGGCATTATGGAAGTATGCTTCCCTAACACTTGTGACACTTGTGAGCAACATGCGACACTTGCGACCTTGTGAGAAAAATGCGACACTTGAAACCTTTGTAATGACGACACTTGCGACACTATCAAAGTGAGTAATTTTGATGTGTAACAGATTTCCCCCCAAAGTATGAAGTTAGAAGATGCGAACTGATAACTGAAATGCTTTGTAGACTTTCAAGCAAGGTTATAGACTCGGAGAACCTGACAGAAGCTACACACAAACATCCAAAAAATATCATGACATGTTTCAAAACCCAAGGCAGGCATACCTATGCTTGGGTGATCAAGACTTGCGAGATATGGCCGCCATAAAATACACTGTGGATCCATAATTGTATTGATAAAAGAGGTATAGCCACCGAAGATACAATGTGGATCTATACTCTGATGACTCAGACTTCTCGTAGCCATGAAGAATACATAGTGGATCTACGAGATGACAAGACATAGCCACGACCAATACAAAGTGGATCTATGTGACAGTGTATGTGTTCTTGTCCAATAAAAACTCCTTCATAGCCTAGGCAAAGTATATATCAAAGTGGTTACTCAGCCCAGGGTCTTCTCACCAATCCCAATGTGGTACGATCCTAACCATGTGAATAGATGTCTTGATGTCGAACATGGAAGAAACCACTTGATTACCGGTCAATGGTGTGAACCATTAACAAGTGCGAGGGAAATCACCATTAATGTCAATGATTCCCAAGGCACCCTAGTACATTCCAACGAATGTGAATAGATGAGCTGAAGTTGAACACCCGTGGAATCATTCGATCAGAGGTCAATGATGTAAACCTACTATCGAATGTGAGGAGGCCTACCATTGAGGCATGCAGGTCCCAAAGTACTAACTAGTTTCTAAGTCTGATTCCTGGATAATGTGTTGAAGTCAACAGGAATAGACTCTTCGAGGGAGGGCCTTGATGTATCCCCCATCAATGACATGAAACAGACATAGAGATGTATTGGTAGAGAAAATGGACATGGACTGACACAGGTTTTGAGGCAAGATATTTGGGATGGCTGACTCTCGAGGTGAATACTTCCCTTGAACACTGAGGCACAACAAAAAAATGTGACATGGACCAAAACTATGCAATGGATATTGTGACTTGCGTTGGGTGACCCAAAGGAGCGAAAGGAACTCAAAGAATTGGCTCAGTACAGAGGTTTAGTGGATTATGATACATGCAAATGACAAAGTGCCGTGTTCAAGGGCGACTCTAAGAAGTGTTGGATGATGTTCTCAAGAGACTTCTTGGCTTTCTCCTTTCAATTTTTTCCCCCATCCAGATAGATGAGTACCTCTTTTTGATTTAATGAGCTCGAGGATGATAACACATGCTCAATATAACTCACCTTTGGTAAGTTCCGCTTCCTTTGTTTAATGAATCGGAAGAAGTAAGGGTTCAGTTCCATATGGGGCTGTCGATGTGTGCTTTAACGAGTCCAAAGATAGAAAACTCAAAGGTTTTTTGGGATTATAGAGTTTGGAAAAACACTTAAAAGAGAACTCTCTCAGTTCCTTTTTCGTACAATAGTCTAACGAGACCGAAAAATGGGTAAACTATCACTCGAAAGACGCCCTTTCTGACCTTTTAATGAGTGTGAAAGGAAGCAAGGTCACTCGAAAATCTTTTCATATTTAGAGAGTCTGAAAAGGGTTTAAAGGAGACTCTAGGGGGGTTCCTTTTTCATATGTTCATGTATCCGTATGGGTCCGAAAAAGAGATAAAAGTTTACCCGGTTGCATTCTCATGTATTTACGAGCACGAGAAAGAACAAAGACTAAGCTCGGTACTCTGCCCCCAGCTTGAAATCTAGTGACTTGACGCCAGAATGATCATCAAAGAGTGGAGACATGCCCCCCAAGATTCAATTCATTCACCGACTTTGAGGTTGTCACAAATTTCTGTGCTAGATGGAGAAAAATGATACAGGTGGATGAAATGAAGGTTCAAAAATTAGACCTAACGAAAGACTCGACTCAACATCTACGAGATCTGGAGAAAGACTCAACTTGAAGGGAGAGGTGATTGTTTCATTTTTTAACGAGCTTGACACAGGAAAAGAACTATGCTCAAGGTTCCAGGTTCGATCCCCAGATTGCTGTTTCATTTTTTAACGAGCTTTCTATAGAGAGGAAAACTATGCTCAAGACCTCTGTTTCATTTTTTAACGAGATTGCCACAGAGAAGAGAAACTATGATCGTGACCTCTATTTCATTTTTTAACGAGCTTGCCACAAAGAAGAGAAACTATGCTCATGACTTCGTCCTAATCATGGCTTCCAAGAGGATAATGCTCTGGAAGGATACCATGTCAAGGGACAAGACTCGATCATGGCTTCCAAGAGATCTTCACTAGATGGAAGATAATCACTCGAGAAGGAACACATGTCGAGGGTCACGATAGGAGTAAGGAGATCAGGCTCCAATAATCCTACCGAAGAAATCACCATGTCAACTACCGGATCCAAATCGTTTAAAGTTGAGATCATGGGAGACAACGCCAAATAATTGACATGTGACGGGGGCGATATTGTCTGTATATAGGAACCACTTAGGGAGGTAACCCAGTCAGGGCCGATGACTGAAAGTTGATCAATAGTCACAATTCTTCCATTGTGAGGGAAAGATATCACACGAAAAAGAGTGGATACAATAGCTTTCATGGCATAGACATAATCCCACCCAAGGAGTAAAGAGAAATCCAAGGGGTCTCAGACTACCATGACATCGATAAAGACAGTTTTCCCTCCCAAAGTTACAGGAAACTGAGGAAGGATCCCTAAAGGTTGACTAGTTCTTCTGTTAAAAGATAACATATTATGTGTAACCGGTGCAAGTTGCAGACAACCCAAAGCGTACCAAGCAACATAAGACAAAATACTAATGGGCGAACCTTCATCTATCAACGTTTGAGGAACGTCCCAACCACGAACCTGTACTGTAATCTGGAAAGGAATGTGGGAGGGAAGACGAGGTCCAGTTAGCGCACCCCAATAAAAAAGGATGGCTTCAGTACTTGGAGGGGGTTCCACAGGAGGAGGAGGAATGCCCCCAGGCATGGTAGAGTCTATATTAACAAGAAAAACATGGGCAGTATTGGGTTTACTCTCTAGAAGGAGAGTAGGATCGACTGATGATTGGATCGGATCAACCAATGGTGGACTTGGATAGACCACTTCGGCACTCTTCAGAGGAAGAGTGGGACTGACTAAGTAAGGGACTGGATCAATCACTTTGACATTCTGCAATGGAGGAATGGGATCGAACGATGACGAAACTGGATCGACCACTTGAGTTTCATTCTCCAAGGGAAGAATGGGGTCGATGGGTGGAAACGGATCGACCGCTTTGGTGTCACTCTCTAACGGGAGAGTGGGGTCGACCGAAGATGAAAACAGATCGACCACTTTGGTGTCACTCTTTTGATGAAGAGTGGGGATGATCGATGATGGAACTAGATCAACTACTTGGGTTTGTGGTTCAATCGAGGAGGAAACTAGATTGACCACCTGATCAACCAGACTGACCGGGGATGGAACTGGATTGACCAGTCCATCAACCAATGATGGGTCAGAGGAAAGCTTATGATAACCTTTTGGAAGTTGAAGTTTTTCCAAAAGAGAAGAAGCCTCGTCCATGCAAGGACGAAGGTGAGAGTAATGATTACCTTTACATAACATGCAAGGGAACTTGACAATTTTCTTGTTCTTACCAACCTTAACATCACTAGTTGACGGGGTATCACCGACATGACCGATAGAGGCCGATGACGTGGAGGACCACATTTCTAAGACTTGGGTAAGACCGAGGCAATCCCTTAGAAAGTGGTCACCCTTACAAAGGCTGCAAGGGAATTTGGGTTTTGGATTCTTCATTTTAATATTGTTTACCTCATCAACACTCCCAGTACTATTAACAGTAACTGGTTTCTTAGAGCCAACATCTGATGTTGTTGGGGCCTTGGTCCTTTTCAGGCTCTTCTTCTTCTCCTCTTTCCATTTCTTCTTCTTCTGATTAGCCTGGTTGCTTGCTTTAGAGATTTCACTAGGTGAAGAAGGAGAAATGGAAGGAGACTTGATGGGCGAAGAAGGCGAAAATTCGACGTGAGGTTGATGTGTGGGTGGTGTATTGACATCCAAAGTATTAGGTGCAACTGAAAAATTGGGAGGATTTGGGATCACTGGAGTGGCGAACAACCAAACTGGTAATCCAATAGTGAGTCCTGGAAGACTCAGTGTGGCAACATATGGAGGACCAAAGTTTCCAAATGAAGGAAAGGTATAAGGTTCCCCAGAAGAAGGGGTTCCTCCATTGGTACTCCCAGGATTCGATGCCATTAACACTGACTCGACCTAAGGTTCACTAAGTAAAAGAAACAACATACGCTAATAGAATCTAAGAATCACAACCAAGCAAACATGACCTTCTTTCGATGACCGTACTAGTTGGTGATGAAATCCAACATTGCGTGATCAAGTCCAGAAGGGGTGGGGATAGGGTGGAACAATTACAATGGTGACCTGCTTAACGGACTTATGCCTTGGTGCAAGCTTCCACACACTAATTGTGGATTTACCCTCCAAGGAGCCCGAGTGAGTTTGACCAATGTCTTCTCCTGGTACAATGAGACTTACCATCACCGTCACCTTGTGTAAGACCCTAAAGATTATGGCCACTAAGGTTACCAATTCGTAGTCATCCCCTGGGCGGGAACAATCGATAGTCCGATCCAAACGTACGGGCAGGGTATCGAGCCCGAAATCAACTAAAAGGCTTCCACGCAGTAATTGTGGATTTACCTTGAAGCGATCCCCATAATACGATCTGACCACCACAATCAGTTAAACCATAGAGGGTTAGTCCCCGTAGCTTACCTGAATGCGACCTCGTGCATAACCCCTGTGTGAGAGGGGGGTCCCAGGCAAACTTATACGATGATTGGATTTGACTCTCCCTAACTCAAGATTCTACTGTTTGTTTTGGAAAATTTGGAGAGTTATGCTCATAGCCTAATCCAAAGTACTAATCCTAGTCTACTGTTGGTGGAGGATCCTAGAAAAGAAAAAATCTCTAGATAATTTTTAATTAGCATTCATTTTAGAGTTGTTCTTTACTCAAAAGGGGTGCATGGAAGTGAAACGAATGGAATTATGACTCAGTCCCAAAAATGCATAAAAAATGACAAGCATTCATTTCTTTTCGATGAACATCTATCTAAGGGAGAGAGAGAGATTTCTTTTCACTAACAAGCACAAATAAGGAATGCCCTCAAACGATTCTTTTTCTCAATCAAATCCTGATGTAATGCTAAAACTTTTGAGATGCCTTCTAGCATGCACAATCAATCATGAAGATGCCTTTTTTATTGTTTGCATATGAATAATGATCAATTCAACACAATGCTTGTCTTGCTAATTACCTTTTGTATGAATGAAAATCAAACTAGCACAAGAAAAAGTCATACAAACAATACACCCTTTCGTCGCAATCAAAACGAAAAGTGAAAGAAAAGAATCAATCAAAGAAAAAACAAACTTCAAACCCAAAAAGAAAAAGTTGAAGAACAATGATCTTGACTAAAATCAAGATGAAGAGATCTGTAGGCCTTTGATGACCTTCACCAGGGTTTTACTCAGTTGAACAGAGAGAAAGATAATGCATGGGTTTCAGACTCCAATCAACAGAAAAACTCAATAAAAATAGTGAAGAAGGCTACAAAATCCAAACAGTAAGATGTGTATTCTTCAAGAAAAAGACAGATGCCAAGGCTGGCAGAGAAGGAGCACTGACTCTCAAGGTTACTCAGCAGGAGAGACATAGAGAAAAACCCAGAAAAATGCAGTTCTGGAAGGTTTGTTGGCCAAAAGAGGCTGGCGCTCTGTTGCCAAAGGCAAGGAGCGTTATAGTGCTCTGTGTAATGCTATGAAGGAGCACCGATGCTCTGTTAACACTGGGACAGGGGTGCCAGGTTCAAAAACTCCCAAAAATGTCAAAAATTCCAAAAATTGCAATTTAAACTCGACACCTATGCTGAGTATGATGGGATAGGGAGCCAATGAGCTCATGAAACCAATCAAAAGAGGAGTGAACCAGGTCTAAAACAATCAAGGGGTAGAACAAGGTCAATGAGGAGAAATCAAAACAAGAAGTTTCGATTTGAGGCTATCTTCCTAGTGGAGTCACCAGTTTCTGTTGTAGGAAAATCTCCCTGCGGACAGGTAGATTGCCTCAAAGAGCTTGACCCTAACTCTAAGACAGAAAATGCTTAACGTGGACACTGAACTCCTTTAAAATCTATACAAACTAACACATGAGAAGGAAGGAGAACATAAGTACCTCTTTATCGACGTTTGTCCCTGCACGCTCCGAGTTGAGCTCCGATCCTTTGCTCCTCGCTGAGTCTTGTAGACAAACAAGATACGACCACTTCCTACTCTATTGATATTATCTTGAAAACATATCTATATATCAATGATAAGTTTATGTAAAATTAGACACAAACTAGAAAGAAACAGTCAAGTGTGTCATATTAATGAGAATAACGACAACAGTATGTACAATCGTAGATGCGAATATGACAGCTTCGTCAAGTCCCCTTCGTCTAACCCTTGCCTGAAAGATCCACAACCTGGATAACAATAGCTTCACTGATCACTCTCCTTTGGCTGACTGTGTGTTTCCTATGAGATCATAGGTTTCATGCTAGAAATTCTTCCTTGTTCTAGCACCACTTATGAGATCATAAGTTTGGTGTGATTCTCTTTTTCCATTCCTCTTTCACCATTAGAAAGCTTTCTTATATAGCCTTGGAGAGGCTTTAACCACTTGAGATATCCTTGGGGAAGTTGAGGATTTGCCTCCTTCAGTTGAGGATCTGCCCTAGGATCATGGTTGGACTAGGGATTCAAATCCAACTGCCTTCCAAGAATGAAAATATGCTTCCCCCATTCATCTCAATAGCTTAACTACTACCCAGAATAGGTAGCGCTCCCTCAAAAGGACCATCAGAGTGCTATAGCACTCCCTAGTAGGATTTAGGGGGGCGCCAACACTCTCAAAATCTGTAGCGCTCCCTCGAAAGGGCCAGGGGAGCTTTATAACACTCCCTAACAGTGTAAGGGGGAGCGCTCCCCTCCAAAAACTCAGTTTTTGAGGTGCTTTAAGATGGCAAAAGGTTTGCAAGCCTGCTGACTCATTTCTCCTCTTCCAAATCAAATGTTTGAGGTGTTTCAAGTGTCTCTCTCATGTTGTTATAGGCATGACATAGGCATCATGGCAGTATGCTTCTCTGACACTTTCGACACTTGTGAGCAACATGCGACACTTGCGACCTTGTGAGCAAAATGCGACACTTGCAACCTTTGTAATGACGACACTTGCGACACTATCGAAGTGAGTAATTTTGATGTGTAACAACTTTACATTCTATGCCTACCAATATTCATGGATTGATGCTGATGGTGCCAATACTTGATTCTTAGTCTGCAACTTTCTTTCTAACTCATGAAAAAAACCTATATGGAATTCCTCCTAACATATCAATCGATCTTGCAACTTTTGTTTCTCTTCCTAGAGAGTTTGCAAATGCATCCTTAACTCAAAATTCTCCTATTGAATTTGTCGGTTAATGTTCTTTTGCAACCTCAACTTCATGATAGATTTACTCATTTTCTCCTCTAAACAAGAGCCTTCAATACCTTCACCAACTTAAGTCTTGAACCTTGTCACATCAACAACTCACAAATATACGTCAAAACTGTCTCTCATACCACTTGATATGAAAATCCTTAGATACCACTTATTCCTTTAAAAGATACATGTTGGTATCTAACTTGATTCATAATTAATTCTTGATTGTATTGAGGTTATTTGCAGAAAAATGATGTTGTGCTCCTTATCCAAAAACTCATAAACTGATGATTAATTTGCAGATTATTGAGATGACACAATAGAAAATAAAAGAACTCAAATTACATATATTGATGATATAATTTACTTCATCTTCAAGTCCTATTAGATAGTAAGATTGATCTTCATCATATAAAAAATACCAAATTACATTACAACATGGACTTAAAAAAAGCCAATTTTATGGACTCTCCTTAATTCCACTGCTCAAACTCATAAAATGAGTTTACCATTGAATTCCTTGTGAACTTAAGAGAATTTTGAGTATTAATTCAACCATATTTTGAACTGACTCAATTTCACCCTCTTTACATGCCAAACGATACACTATGGCACTCATTAATGGAAATATGGACCAATGCTTTTAGAAATGACCTATTAGCACAAAATTGACATCACGATTGAATTCCTTTCCCAAAAATGAGAAAAATGAGTATTACGTTGTCTATGTTTGGACTATATACTTCATGGAACACATATCGAGACACACCAGATTAGGCTTCTCTTCTTGCATGCAAAACAATGCATCCATAAAATACCTTGGCCTCGTGATCCATGCACACCTCAGACTCTGCACCAACATTGGTATTTGTTTCCTTGGTCTGTATGCAAACATTGGAATTCATGCATATAAATAGGGCGCAGGTCGGATCTGAATCCTAACCCCCATCCAAAAATTTAGGTAGGAAACAAATATAAGGTTGTGGCCATGCCTTAACAAGAGGCACCTTTGGTGCAATAGTTAAGGCATGGGATTATTTTGGGAGGTAATGGGTTCAAACCTCTGCAATTCCCTCCTTTCTTGGCACGTCATTATAATGTATGGATATATGTGGGGCGTTTGTTATATGGTTTTAACCAAAGTTTTAAATTTCCCCTCCACATGAGTATTATGGTTTCATTATAATGCACCAAACCAGGGTCGAGGGCTTAGGCCCTTTGCCATTTTTTTCTGCGGACTAAACCTTATATCAAGGTTAGATATTCCCACACATATGGTTAAGAAACAATTTAATGACGCATTGGCAATGGAGGATTGTATAAGGTTGTGGGAGGTCACACGTTCGATCCTCTAGACTCTCATAAATTTTTATAAACATTAACCATTAATAGCTAATGGGAGGTTGCCATGTGGCAGCCTCTCATTGGTCTATCCTATCCACGTGTTGCCAAATGATTGGTCCACTTGGATTGCACGAATGACCACACCACCTTCCAAATTGACATGCCATGTCACTTTCCTGCCACATGTTGACATGTGAGGTCACCACTTCACCTTTGTGGCATGTATGGTCATGCCACATGTCACCCTTGCAGTGGTGACATGTCACCTTTTTTAGACAGTTAGTTAGATTGATGGACAGTTGTTTTGGATTGTTGGTTTTCATTGTTATCAACCCTTGGAGAGTGATATTGTAGATTTATGTAAACACTTGAGTGGATAACACATTTCATTAGCTCCAGAAGTTTGGGTAAGGGACCCACGTTTGTTTGAGGTATAAAGGTATGAAGATTAATGAATATGCAGGTAAGACTATTCTAGATTAATATTACATGTCATGCCATTTATGATGATATATGGTACATCACCTAGTTCTTCACGGTTAGTGAGATATGACCTTGTGAAGTTGGAGGATCCTCAAGAATATTCTAGAAGCCCCTAGAAGGTCAACAATAATTCAATTATTCTAGAATCTCCTAGAAAGTCATAAAAAAGTTTGCTAGTCAAAGTGGTTGCAACAAGAAATGAATTATGGGTAAAGTAGTTGTAACAAGAAGGTTGAATAGTCAAAGTGGTTTAACAAGAAATTAATTAATTATGGATGAAGTAGTTGTAACAAGAAGGTTGAATAGTCAAAGTGGTTGAACAAGAAATTAATTAATGATGAGTTAAGTTGTTGCAAAAAGAAAATAATTAAAAATAAATTAGTTGCAACAAGAAGTGATGAGTTTACTATTTGTGGATAAAGGGGTTGTAAGTGGACAAAGTGGTTAGAAGTGGGTTAGCCCTACAATAAGGAAGTTGGGTAAAGTAGTTAGAAGATAACCCCTAGAGGAAGCTACTTGAGAGTATAAATAAGGGAGCAAGGGTCTCCTATTAGCACCTATTGATCATATTGAATATCTATAAGTGACTGAGGTAACCAAGGATATCTGAGGTGAATTTCAGAGGGAAGGTGAAGTAAATAAGGATGAAAACCCTAGGGAGGATGGAGTCTTTTAATGATGTGATGGACTAAGACAACATATATAGATGGGGATAAGCTCCACCGGGCAAGGGAATCTTAGGACAAGCAAGGTCAACATGAATACACACATTTTATGAGGATGGATTCTCTTCCAGGAGCCATTTATTCCCACTTCTCATAGAATCTCATTCCCCACATGCATGTCCCACCCCAGGAGTATACACCTTCATTGTCACCAGGACAGTCCTTCATCTGCTACACCTCCCTTTCCTTGGGCTTCAACAACATGCCGAACCAGAATTCTCTGAGCTTTGTGGTAGCTACAGGACCCCTTCTAGGAGTTCTCACTTCCTTTTCACACTCTCTAACCTGGAGAGAGTCACTCAGAGGTCTAACAACCTGCTTCGTCAACCACAACCACCTCTCTCACCTAGAGAGAGTGTTTCACACAGGCCTGACAACCTGCTTCTTTAGCTCCGTTCCAACATAAAGAGGAAATCAATAAGTCTCAACAAGGAACAAATGATGGCATCCAATCACACTTAGCCAAGGGACTGCATGGCCACAACAACGCACAGTTAAAACACACATGTCATAAACAATTACGGTATGATCAGGTTTATCAGAAGATAACAACCAGAAGTTAAGCACAAAATCAGATTTGTAGTGTGGATAAAATTAGGTTCATAGGACACATAGGTTGGCATTTCCCTCCTGAATGGTTTCTTAGATGTGCGTGTTTGTGCAGAGGTCCAACACAGAGGTAAAATGGGTACATACTAAGGGTGTGTCGGCTTCTCAGAAAAACATCACAGTATGGCCTCACAGTTTCAGGTTTCAGAGTTGCGTGAGGTATGAAAAGGTCGAATATAGAGGCCACGAGATTCACAGGAATACACCAGTAGGCTTCACGGTTTTGGTTTTCATGAATATATGAGCATATGCAGAGATCAGACGTAGATGCCACATGGTTCAGATAGCGGACGCAAGAATGGAGGACGAACCCCCATCACGGTTCAATTCTTGGGTTAAATTGCATGTGTCTGGGTCGACACATGCCGCCCATGAAGCTGCATGCAATACATCAAGTATGCATTCCCTTTTTCACACATTGGAGCTGCATGCATTGCCTCTCCCAGGACTTAGGATAAAAAAATACCTTTCATACCACTTTGGAATAATCATAAATTATTATTCAAGGACTTGAGCCCTCAATATTAACCCCTCTTCCAACCTTTCAACCCCCTCTCCCTTACCCATTCTTTGGAATCTTAGTCCCCCATCACTCTTTCTTCTTGGTCGGTCGATACACAATAATGTTTATAAATTATATTATTGATCTACATAATTACATATAGAAAAATAGGCTCGACTCTCCGACCTAAGAAACATATAATCCCACCAACTTATCAATACTTGGCTCACCAACCTACAAAACATGATTACAATTCATAATATAACTGGGGCACATTCGTGGGGTATTACAATCCCCTCCACTTATTTTTGCATTGTTCTTAGTGCAAATTTTACACATCATCAACAAGATTTTCAAAATCTTCAAAAAGATGTGGGTATTCTAGCTGCATAGCATCCTCATGCTCCCATGTCACATCCTCAAGTCCTTACCAGGTCCACTGGACCTTTACAAGCCCTATGGCTCTATTCCAAAGTTATTTGATTTTCCTGTCCAATATGTGCACAGGATGCACTTGTAGGACACCTTCTTGCTCCACTTGAATCACATTCCAATCGATTACATGATTGGCATCAGGTATATATTTCTTAAGAAATGAAACATTAAACACATTATGTACAGTCATGGATGTAGGTAATGAACGCATATATGCAACTAGCCCAATATTTTCTAGGATTTAAAATGGCCCACAAAATCTGGCTGCTAACTTGGAGCAGCTTCCCAGCTTCAGGGAACTTCTATTGGATTTTAATTTAAGGAAAACATGGTCACCCACTTTAATCTCTCTGTGTTTTCTATTCTTATCAACATAACTGTTCTATTTGTCTTGGGCAGCTTTCATATTCTGCTTAATTTTTAGTATTTTTTCTTCCATTTTCTTGAGCAACTCTGGCCCAATTACTTCCCTATCAGCTGGATTATCCCATATTACTGGAGTATTTCACTTTCTGCCATAAAGTGCTTCAAATGGGCTCATCTTCAATGATGCTTGATACCCATTGTTGTAGGTGAATTCTACCAAATGTAGGTAGTCTTCCCATTTTTATGGTTTTTCCATCACATACATCCTTAGTATGTATTCTATCGCTCAATTTACCCGCTCTGTCTACCCATCAGATTCAGGATGATAGGCAATGCTAAAGTTCAGATTCATTCTGAACCCCTTGAACAACCCTTTCCAGGAATTTGAGGTAAATTTCAGGTCTCTGTCAGACACAATTGTCTTGGGAATACCGTGCAATTGTGCCACTTCCTTCATAAATATTTCAGCAACATCCAATGCCCTGTGAGTAGTCTTTAACATAATGAAATGGGCAGCTTTTGTAAGCTTTTCCACCACCACCATGATTGAATCATGTTACTTTCCTGTTCTGGGCAATCCTGTGATGAAATCCATTGTCACCACTTCCCACTTCCACTCAGGAATGGGTAAAGGTTGCAACAAACCTGCTGGGTGCCTATGCTCAGCTTTAACCTTCTGGCACTCCATACATCTGGCAATGTATTCAATAATATCTTTCTTCATACTTGGCCAAAATTAATGGCTCTTGACTGCTGCCACAATTTTCTGATATCTAGGGTTCCCAGCATAAGGCACATTATGCATTTCATTCAAAATCATAAATTTCAAGTCCTGGACATTAAGTACATAAATTTTGTTCTTGTACATAAGTGTTCCATCAGTTTCCGATTTATAATTTTCCACTTTCTGTGGCATCTTACCTTGCTGTAGCTTTGCTAACAAATCCCTGTGCTACAAATCCGTATTTGCAGCCTCTGAAATTCTGCTTTTAATATCAGTTTAGTACATGCTAATGGTTGTAGCATGCAATTCGTGTACTCTACTATTGAGTGAATCAACCACTTTGTTCTCCTTCCCTTTGATATGATTTATATCAAAATCACACTCATGGAGAAACTCCAACCATCTACTCTGCCTAGCATTCAAATTTGGCTGATCAAATGAATACTTCAGCCCATTATGGTTTGTCCTCAGTTCAAACCTCCTTCCCATGAGGTAATGACTCCATTTCTTTAGAGCATGTACTATGGATTCCAACTCCAAATCATGAGTTGTATAGTTCCTTTCGTTCTCTTTCAACTTTATGGATTCATAACAGATTACAAATCCATTCTGACTAAGGAATCCTCCCATACCTTCTTTGCATGCATCTGTGCACACCACAAAATATTCATTTGGGTCTGCGATCCTTAGGATTGGAGCACTGGTTAACACCTGCTTCAATCATTGAAAGCTTTTCTCACAATATTTTGTCCACTGAAACTTCTTCTCCTTCCTTTGAAAGGAAGTGATGGGGTGATCTATCCTCGAGAACCATGCAATAAAACTTCTGTAATAACTAGATAGACCCATAAAGGATTTGACTTCCATCATGTTCTTTGGCACTGACCATTCTCTGATGGCCTCAATATTCTCAGGATCTACAACTATCACATCCTTCGAAATAATATGCCCCAAGAAATGGATATTCTCCTGATAAAGTGATCACTTGCTCAACTTGTCATACAGTTGGTGCTCTCTTATCACCTGTAGCACCATCCTCAGATGTTGTTCATGTTCTTCCTCCGACTTGGAATACACTAGAATGTCATCCATGGATACTATGACAAACTTTTCTAGATAGTCCTTGAATACACCATTCAACAAGAACATAAAGCAATAGGTGTGTTTGACAACCCAAATGACACCACTGTGAACTCATAATGACCATACCTTGTTCTAAAGGTGGTCTTGCTGATGTATTCATATTTTATATTTACTTGGTGATATCCTGACCTAAGGTCTATCTTTGAAAATATCTTTGCATCCTTCAATTGATCAAAGAGGTCATCAATCCTCGACATAGTATATTTGTTCTTTATAGTTACTTTGTTCAATTGTCTAAAATCGATGCACAATATCAATGTACCATCCTTCTTCTTCATGAACAGGACCGGGGCACCCCAATATGACATGCTTGGGTGTATTTACCCCTTCTTTAGAAGCTCTTTGAACTGCAACTACAGTTCTTTCAGCTCTAGCGTACTCATTCGGTAAGGAGCTTTTGACACTGGAGCTACTCCAGGCATCAAGTTTACAGAGAAGTCAATATCTCTTTTCAGAGGTAGTCTGGGTACCTCCT
The DNA here is from genome assembly GCA_009831015.1 of Picea engelmannii. Lineage (NCBI taxonomy): Eukaryota > Viridiplantae > Streptophyta > Pinopsida > Pinales > Pinaceae > Picea > Picea engelmannii. Next base: position 48,690 of record ML812239.1, read on the forward strand.
GAAATGCATCTTCAAACTCCTTTAGTACCATATGGTCTTCGATATTTGAGACCTCATCCTTAGATGCTTCCTCCACATGGGCTACAAATAATTGACAACCTTTCCTATAGCACTTGTTTAGCTGCATTGTTAAGATTTTTCTGATAGCAACAACTCTGGGAATTCCTTGGACTATTTTATGATTTCCTTCCTCATCAAGGAAAGTGAATGCCTTGTTACGATAGTCCAAGATGACATGGTGCTGGTCCAACCAGTTCATCCAAATTAGACAGTCATAAGAACCTAAATGCAGAATATTCAATTAAGCCTTTGTGCTCAGTCCATTCATGTCCACAAGACAATACTTAACCAACTCAGTGACTTTTCTCTTGGTTCCTATATCCAGCTACACTAACCAAGACTTTTCATGTTTGCTTCTCAACAATTGAAAAATTTCCACCACTCTAGGATCTATATAACTATGGCTAGCCCCTGCATCAATTAAAATAGTAAGGGCATGGTTGTTGATCATACCTTCCACTTCAATCATGTGTGACTGATATTCATCTTTCTTGTTATCCAGGGCTGCATAGATCCTTGGCATTCTACTACCCGTTTCCTCCACTATTTCATCCTACTGTACATTGTGGACAACTCTCAATTTATCATTTATGTGGGGGCAGTCTCTGTACCTATGGTTCCCTTTAAAATCCCAACATTCCACAAGTGACGGTCCCTGCATTTTCCCACCCACTTCAGCCTTCCTGGGCTCTCTAAAATATGGCTATCCCTGAGGACTGTTTCTAAAAAAGGGTGGCTTAGTTCCCTTCTTCCTTTGATCCATCTTGAATTTCTTCTTGTCTTCCCAAGCTTTTCGGAAAGTAGGCTTCTCTCCTTGCTGCTCATATAAGCATTTATCCCTTCTTATAGTTTCTTCCATAGTCTTAGGATCATCATACTGAATATTGTCAGCAATGGAAGGTGGAAATCCACTTAGATACCTCTGAATCTTGACAGTCTCATCCTTGATGAACGAAACATACTTCAATAACACCAAAAAATTTCATTCATATTCATCAATGGTCATGCTGCCCAACTTGAGTTGAAAGAACTCTTTCACCTTTCTGTCGTAGTATCTTTTAGTCAAGTATTTCTTCTAGAAATATCTCTTGAATTATTTCCAAGTGATATCTTTCTCTCTAATGTCCTGCACCTGCATAAGTTGATCCCACCACATGGATGATTTTCCTTTCAGTTGATACATTGCAATTCTTCCTTCTGCATGAGAGGAATAATTCTATAGTTGGAAATATTTCCTCATGCCAAGAAACCATGTTTCGACATCTTCCTCCTTCTTGTGTTCTCCATCAAACATAGGAGGCTTAATCTTGTTCATTTCTCCCTTCAGTTCATCCACTCCAGATCTCTTGTGCTTTCTGGTAGGAGATGGGCTTGAACTACTATGTGCCCTCCTCTTGGAGCAACGTTGGGAGTGATGATGGTGTTTACCAACGCTCCTTGATCTTCTTCCCTCAGAAGTCTGGTGACTCCCTGTGTTGCTCGAGTCTCTCTCCTTGTCCAACTTCTTTTCTATTCTCTCCAGACTCTTCATCAACTTTAAGTTGAATTCTCCTTGCTTTTCCTTAGATTTCATGAGCTTTTTTCTATCTTCTCGATGAGTTTGGGCATATTTCTACAATATTTCAATGATTTTCATCATATTCCCTTCCTTATCTATCTCTTCTCCATGCCCATTGGAGTTCGACCCTTAAACTCCCAAATGAACATCCATCCCTTTAGCTTCATTCTCTGACCTGGAAGAATTCCGTGTCTCCTCCATTTATTTGCACTCAGTGTCAACTCTATTCGGTTCTGACACTCATTAAACTTCTGCAAACACAATTTGCAGACAACCAGAATTTCTCAGGCCATTATTCCTTAACAAATATCACAACATTCATGAACCAAATATGTTTTAAGAAACATTAAGATTTCATGAATTTTTCGAGCTTTTCTCAGCTCTGTAACAATTTCATGCCTTAGCCCTTTTCTTTTAGTCCCCAACCCATGTGACTATGGATTGTGGCCAAGCGCTAGATAAAAAGGTGCTACTCGGGTCTTCGACCCTAAGAAATTTCAAAGCGCAATACGACAATATCTCTAAGTTCATATTACTGAACTCGTGACATAAGGCAGATCAACCGTCCATATCTACCCACCATCCAATGACTGACACTCACTATGGAACCTCAGGTGTTTGAGTTTCGAGACTTCAGTTTCTAGAAGCTTTCACGCTTGATTCCATTTCAATCTCCTGAATTAAGAACTTACGACTTCTCTATACTCTGGGCCCACATAGTACAACTATCGCCAACTAAGGTGATGAGAGGTGGTACGCATAGAAAGGTCCATGTCACCCTAGGCAACGTCATCCGGACCCACCATGTCTACCCTTTCACTTCAAAACTTCAAGCTTCGAAAGTTTATGCATCAACACATTCCCCTTCTCCTGATTTTCACAGTTCCGAACTCTCCCTGGATAATCGATGGTCCTTATCTCTCCCGCAACCAATGACCGAGATCCACTTCACTATTTCTTGCTTTAGAGGTTTTCACTTCTCTTCACTTGAAATATTTCGATCTGAAAACTCAGAAGGATTCTCACGAATAACCCGTGCACGACTTCTCCAAGATCTAATGGTCAAGCTTCTCCCCTCAGATCTACTGTGTAGATCTCTTCTGGTACTTCAGAGCTTCAGACTTCAAAACTTTGTGCCTCAGCACATCCCTCTTCTCCCGATTGTCGAACTTCGATAGGATTCCAGTATAACCCTCCTACACTTTCTCCAGATCTGACGGTCATAAAAGGGTTTCCCTTCCTTCTGAAAATATCCTATGGCTTTCACACCCCAAGTGTTGAGATCTTTCTCTCCATGGCTAAATACCATTCCGACTATGGTTTTATTCTACCACTACTCCTCTTGAGCTTTGTAACATGAAAAAGTAACCCCTTGGCACTTAGAAACATTCTAAGGTTTGAAATTGGTTCCATCCGAACACCATTTCCACTCAAAACCTTGGGTCCAAAGATCACTTATCCGACCCATCCAGGCTCAACGTTGAAACCTGGCTCTGATACCATATTGTAACATTCTTGACCATCAAACCCCACTGTTGGGCAACACTACTACACAATATATATATATAATATGCATTAAATCAAATTAACACATTTAACATGTAGTTACTGTTGTCATACAGACTTAATGGAATTAACAACAATTCAAAATTACAATAGAATACATGATAACATTTCAAGACACAGACATGCATCACATATAAATTAAGTACAAAATTAATACTTATATTTTAAATTGGCGTAACACCACCAAATGCATGTAGACCTTCCAAGAACCTCCTAGCCTTAGACCGTGCTGCTCATCACTCTCAGAAGTAGGTCATCCCTGAGCTGGGACTAAGCTCCACCAGGCAAGGGAATCCTAGGCTAGGTAAGATCAAAAGAAAGACACACAGTTTATGAGGATGGATTCTCTCCTAGGAGCCACTTATGCCCACTGCTCACAGACTCTCATTCCACACATGCCTATCCCACCCCAAGAGTATACACCTTCACTGTCACCAGGATAGTCCTTCGACTGCTAAACCTCCCTTTCCTTGGGCTTCAGCAACAGGCTAGACCAGAATTCTCTGAGCTCTGTGGAAATTACAGGACCCTTTCCAGGAGTTCTCACTTTCTCCATGCACTCTCTCACTTGGAGAGATTCACTCACAGACCTGACAACTTGCTTCTTCAACCACAACCACCTCTCTCACCTAGAGAGAGTGTTGCACATAGGCCTGGAAACCTGCTTATTCAACTCCGTTCCAAAATAAGGAGGAAAATAGTAAGGCTCAATAAGGAATAGATGACAGTATCCAATCACACTCAACCAAGGGACTGTGTGGCCACAACAACCCATAATTAAAATGGACACGACACAGACAATTATGGTATGCTCAGGTTTCTTAGAAGAGATCAACCCAAGCAGTTAAACACGAACTCGGATTTGCAGTGTGGATAAACCCGAGTTCACGGGACACACATGTCGACCTTTCCTTCCTGACTGGTTTCTCATATGTGTGTGGTTATGCATAGGTCTAACGTAGTGGTAAATTAGTTACAGACTGAGGGTGCATCGGATTCTCAGGAAAACATCACAGGATGGCCTCACGGTTTCATGTTTCAGAGCTGTGTGAGGTATGCAAAGGTCGAATATAGAGGCCACGAGATTCAGGGGAATACACCAGTCGGCTTCATGATTCTGGTTTTCAGGAATGCATGAGCGTATGCAGAGATTATATGTAGACACCACATGGTTCAGACAACAGATGCAAGAATGGAGGACAAACCCCCATCACAACTCAATTCTTGGGTTAAATTGCATGTGCCTGGGTTGACACATGTCACCCATGAAGCTGCACGCAATTCATCAAGTATGCGTTCCCTTTTTCACATGTTGGATATGCATGCGTTGCCTCTTCCATGACTTAGGATAAAAACATACCTTTCACACCACTTTGGAATAATAATAAATTATTATTCAAGGACTTAAGACCTCTGTTGATTAAGGTTGGTTGTCGTTGATGTCAACCCTTAAAGGAAGCCCTCTAGCACAAAGGTTGGGTAATAGACCCAAGATTTTTTGATGTAAATATGGCTCGCTATTTTCTTTTCATGGTTGATAATAAGTAGAAATGGATGAAATCCAAAGTGGTCCCCTTATGGTGAAATCCCTCACGGGAAGATGCTTTGCAGATTGAGTTATCCTAGAAGTATGGTTAGAGAACCCATGCTTATTTGTGGAATAATGAGATGAACGCCGCTAATTTTTTTAGTGAAACTATCCTATATGGATAGTGCTTGTCATGCCATTTACGTTGGTATGTGGAACCTCACATAACTCCTCATGGTTAGAGAGTTATGGCCATGAGAAGTTGGAGAATGCAGGCTTGGGTAATGGACCCAAGTTTGTTTGATGGATAAAGGTATGAGTTTTGATATATTTTTAGGTAATACTATTCTATATGGATAGTACATTTCATTCCATTTCTGATGGTATGTGGAACGTCACATAACTCCTCACGGTTGGGAGTTATGGCCTTATGAAGTTGGAGGACCCTCATATATCATCTAGAAGCCCCAAAAGGTCAAAGTAGTCAAAGTGGTTTAAGAGATTTTAAAAGGTAAATAATAAAGTGAAGTGATTATTTTACTATAGTTCAAAGTGAATACAAAATAAATTAATTGGATAAATTAGAAGTGGGTTAACCCTAAAATAAGGAAAGTGGGCAAAGTGACCTAGAAGATGTTTTTAAGGAAGCTACTTGGAGAGTATAAATAAGAGGCAAGGCTCTCTCATTTAAGAAACACTTGAGAATATTGAATACATATAGGTTTATGAGGTAACCAAAGGTTATATAAGATAAATTTTTGAGGAAAGTGAAAAAAATAAGGCTGAAATTCAAGGAAGGATAAATTATTTTGATGATGCTTTCTAAGGTATGTTGTTTTTCAGGTCATCTCACCATTTTCACAATAAATTTTTTTCTAGAATGATTCAGACCGTGAAATTGTTATTCCATTGAGGAAACATATCCAAGTATCTGTGGTAAAAAATTCAGCTTGTGGATCATTTTATTTTTGGAGTTACACTCCGTGGAAAATAGGGTTTGTGGTTAGTCCTGGAACTAGTCAAAAACATGTTTTTCGGGTAAAAACATCATAACTTCTTCATAAAAGATAAAAATTCAGTAAGAACAAATGTGTTTGTTAGAGTACATTCTATGGTATTATGTGTAACATTTTCATATCAATTCAACAAATATTCCATGTGCGGCACGCTCTACAAGGTCACTCTCTAGAATATGCCAAAATTCAGCAAGGTGTGCCATTTTTTCCATAACTCATTTTATGAGAGGTGAAAAGTAGTGAAACCTGGAGAAATTGCATAAAACACACTAAAAAAAATTGTGTATCATTTTTAGATCTTTATTCATTATAGGTACAAAGTTATGATTATTTCAAGTTAGGGTTGTTGACTAATCCAAAACTAGTCTTGTGAGACTAAAGAAACATTTGATGAAAATGCTAGTCTCTTGTTTTTAGAGTTAAGGAAGGTTTGAAGGTATTTTATCATATACACCAGGTCTATTACAGAGTTACAAATCATATTTGTATGATGAAATTGATGAGGTATTTTGGTTGAGGTACAAGTTGGGTACATGGTTGAGACAAGTAGTTGATGAGCTGGAACATACATGAGGTGTATAGTTGATGATGTTGGTACACATTGATGAGTCATAGTTGATGATTACTTGACACATGATTGGTACATACTTGGTACATGGTTGGTTTCACTTGTTTATGGTACAGGTTGATTACATATTGTTCGGTATAGGTTGGTGCATGGTTGATGTACTTGTTTATGGTACATGTTGATTACAGGTTGAGGTAAAGGTTGATGCATGGTTTACGTTTATTGGTACATGTTTACAATGGTATATCTCACAGTGATAGTGTGACAGTGGTTCCATCATTCTACTTCTACTTCCGGGCGGTTGGACGAGGCAAGGACAGGTGGTTGTAGCCACCTTCCGATTGTAGCCGAAGAACATAGGGGGTTGTAGCCTCCTTCTCATTGTAGCCACCTTCCGGTTGTAGCTGGAGAACATAGGGTGTTGTAGCCTCCTTCTAGTTGTAGCAAGATAATTGGGGAGTTGGAGCTTCCCTCAAGTTGTAGCCTGAGAAACTAGGGGGTTCGAGCATCCTTCCAGTTGCAGCTGGAAAACAAAGGAAGTTGGTTCTTCCAATGAATGTAATTCTTCAAGACATATAAGATAAAGCATTCTGTGGTTTTCTCCTGATTTGGGTTTCCACATAAAACACTGGTGTACTGTGTATGTGTGTGATTTTTCATTTCTTATTTCTCATTATTGGATAATAATTCTACATTGATATAACACTTGGATTATTTGGAGAAAAATGATTATAATTACGCTATTACTGATTCACCCCCCCCTCTCAGTAATCCATCAATTGGTATCAAAGAAGGTTCCTTCATAAATCAGTTTAACCACTGAAAGGTAGATCATGGAGAGTACCAACTCTTATAAAAATGGAATACCACACTTTGATGGACAAAAGTATGCTTTTTGAAGCATAAGGATGAAGACATATATACAAGCACAGGGGTTTGAAATTTTACAATCAATTGTAGATGGATACACAGTACCAGCAGTTCCACCAACAAATGACAAAGCAACGAAACTTGATCAGAATAATTCCAAAGCTACAAATGCACTTTTGAATGGTCTCAATGAAACATTATTCACCAAAGTTGCACATTGTAAATCCGCCAAAGAGATTTCGGACAAGCTTCGAAATATTTATGAAGGAGATACAAAAGTCAAAGAAACAAAACTTCAAACTTATAGAGGTTAGTTCAAACAACTAAAAATGAAGGAAGATGCGAATATTGCAGCCTACTTCTTAAGAGTTGATGGAAAAGTGAATGAAATCATAGGATTGGGAGAAAAAATCGAAGAATCTGTAATTTTTCAAAAGGTACTAAGATCTCTTCCTATGAGATTCAACCCTAAGATATCAGCACTAGAAGAAATATCAGATCTAAACTCAATAAGCATGTATGAACTGCATGGAATCTTCACAGCATATGAAATGAGAACTGAACAAGAAAATCTAGATGCAAAAGAAGTAACCTTCAAATCATCCAAAAGATCAAAGAAAAAGAAAAAGGAACAATAATAATATAACAACAACAATGATGTCTCAGAAGATGATGAAGAAGTGGCCAACTTCGTCAAAAGACTGAACAAGGGAACCGATGGTAGGTATAGAGGTAAGCTTCCTTTAATTTGTTTTAATTTTGATGGTATTGGTCATTTTGCTAACAAATGTCCTCATAAGAAAAAGAGAAATGATGAAGGTTAATCAAAAGGCAAACACACATATAAAGGAAAAATAACTACAAAGAAAGATTTCAAGAAAATCTTATGCATCAAAGAAGACATCTCATCATCAGATGAAGATGAAATCAATGACAATGAGACATGAAGAGTTCTATTCATGGCAGTAAAATATTCTGACAAAGAAGACTCCAAAGAAGAATATGAATAAGCCGAAGAAGGATATGAAGAAGTCGAAGATGAAATTGAAGAGGCAGAAGTTGACTATCGATAAGAATTAATGTGTGCCATATAAGTTATCCAAAGAGAAAAGAAGAAAAACAAGAAACTACAAGCAGAACTAGACAAGAAAAAGGACACTCGAGAACTAAAAAAAATGATCAAAATATTGAAGGTTCAAATAGAATAAGATAAAAGAATTGAAGAAGCACTCAAAGAACAACTAGAAGAAAAGGACAATATCATTGGAAATTTGGAAGCAAAGATTGTCACACTAAGAAACGATATTCAAAAAACAAATTTGCAGAATGGCTCAAAATTTCTGGATGACATTATCAATAGTCAAATATCTCATCTTGACAAGTCTGGACTTGGATACAATTAGAAATAAAATGGATTAAGCTCCAAAACAACAGAGCAAGAGACAAATCCAAAAATCTATGCATAAACAATAAAAGGGGATAGGAAGATGTATAAGGAATATTACAGGGACACTCCTCCACTAAGAAGATTTAGATTTTAGAATCAACAACAGGCAGATAGGCCTCAAGAAGAAGAATGATTCATAAGAGAATCTTCTTTCAGAAGATCTTCAACTCCTAGGTATCAAACTATATTTTTTGGTTTATGTTATGCGTGTAATAATTTTGGACACAAAGCTGTGAATTGCAGAGCTAACAATAGGAACAATAACAACTTTGAGAGTCATACACAAAGGGGTTACTCAATATGACCTAGTGAAACACAAAGAAGAAGTTACAACATGTTTGAATCTTTGAGCATTTAAGTGGAATGTTACAAATGTAAAAATTTTGGAAATGCGGCCAAAAATTGCAGAATGACAGTCCCTCCTAAAGAACCTCAACAGAATAACAACAGTCACAGACAAGAACCTCAGAAAATGACATGGATAAGAAAGAAAGATCAGTATAGCAATGAAGAATGCACAATCTCTCTACAAGCTAAGAAAAACAAACACGGTTGGTATGTTGACAATGGGTGTTCAAAACACATGACAGGTGATAGAGACAAATTTCCTACATTGTGAAAGGAAATAAATGGATCAATCTCCTTCAGAAATGATAATTAAACCAAAATAATTGGAGAAGGCACAGTCTAAATTGGGAACAAGAATAAAAAGGCACAAAATGTTCTACTGGTAGAAGATATGAAACATAATTTTCTAAGTGTGAGTCAAATGCATGATCAAGGTCATAAAGTTACTTTCGATTCACAAAAGTGTGAGATAAGAAGAGAAGGTTCAGGGAAATTGGTCGGTACAACTGCAAGAACTTCAAACGACATATATGTGTTAAGTGAAATTGGAAATGAAAAGTGTTGTCTCGGAAAGGAAGATGAAAGTTGGCTATGGAACAGAAGAATGGGTCACATGCATTTTGATAACCTTGTCAAAGTCAACAAAAGAGAAGCAGTCAGAGAAATGCCCCAAATCACGAAACCAACAAACACTTTATGCAAGCATTGTCAACAAGGAAAACAAACAAAGACCAGGTTCAAATCAAAGGAATATTCAACAACAAGACCACTGGAAATTGTGCATACTGATCTAGTTGGACCAACTACAACAAAGGGCTTAAAAGGTGAGAGATACTTTATGTTATTAGTTGATGATTATACAAGAATGACTACAATTTTCTTTCTCAAGAACAAGTCAGAAGCTTTTGAAAACTTCAATATCTACAAGGAAATGTTTGAAAATGATATGGATTCAAGAATCAAAAGCTTGAGCTTTGATAATGGAGGAGAGTTCACTTCAAAGGAATTTATGGACTATTGTAGCAGTCATGGAATAAAAAGACAATTCTTCATTGCTAGGACACCTTAACATAATGGAGTTGTTGAAAGAAATAACAAGACAGTACAAGAAATGGCTCAAATAATGCTAATGGATTCCAAATTGACAGATATATTTTGGACACAGGCAGTGCATACAATAAATCATATTCAAAATAGAGTAAGGCTTAGAAAAAACACTAGTAAAAATCCCTATGAGATATGGAAAGGAAGACCAACAAATGTGAATCACTTCAGAGTTTTTGGAAGAAAATGTTTCATCAAAAGAGAATATAGAAGAATGGGAAAGTTTGACTCTCATGTGGACAAAGAAATACTTGTTGTTTAATCAAGTACAAGGAAAACATACAAGTGTTACAATCTAATATTGAACAAAGTTGTGGAAAACATCAACGTAACAATTGATGAAATAGGCAGACCAAAATCAAAGGAAGAAGAAAACAAATCAATGGAACAAATTTTCAAAGAAGAAGAAGCAGAAGATGAAGTAGAAGAGGAAGATGAAGCGAATCTAACAGAAACAGAAGAGCAAGTTCAACAAGTATCTCCAAAGACACCTAGAAAATGAGTACAAAAGAATCATCCTTCAGATCATATTATTGGAAATAAAGATACAGGAGTTGAGACTAGAAGAAAAATCTGTTCACTAGAACAAACACACCTAACACTATTATATACAATTGAACCAAACTATTTTGAAGAAGCCAACAAGGATGAATTTTGGAATAAGGCCATGAATGAAGAAATGGATCAAATAGAGAAAAATGCCACTTGGGAACTGGTTCCAAGACCAAAGAATAAGAATGTCATCGACACAAAATGGGTTTTCAGGAATAAATTAAATGAATATGGACAAGTTACAAGGAATAAATATAGATTGGTATGTAAAGGATATGCACAGATTGAAGGAATCGACTTTGAAGAGACATTTTCCCCAGTTTCCAGAATGGAAGCAATCTAGTTGATTTTAGCCTATGCATGCTCCAAAAATATTAAAGTATATCAGATGTATGTAAAATCATCTTTTCTGAATGGGGAACTTGAAGAAGAAGTCTACATTGAACAACCAAAAGGATTTCAGTTGTCAGAGAACGTAGATTATGTGTGTAAATTAAAGAAGGCCTTGTATGGTCTAAAACAGACTCCTAGAGCATGGTACTCCAGACTGGATAAGTATCTGCAACAGACAAGGTTCAGAAAAGAAAGTGCATACAACAACCTCTACATCAAGATAAGTGAAGGTAATATTTTATTAATTGAAGTTTATGTTGATGATATTATTTTTGGTAGTGATGATGACAGGTTAAGTCAGAAATTTGCAAAAGATATGCGAAATGAATTTGAAATGTCGTTACTTGGAGAACTATACTTCTTTTTGAGAATTTAGATACGTCAAAGAAACCAAGGAATATTTATTTCTCAAACCAAGTATATCAGAGAAATGCTAAAGAGGTTCAGAATGGAAGATTGCAAACCAATTATCACTCCCATGCAAACCAGTTGCAAGTTGAGAAAATATGATGATTCAAAGTCTACAGATCAGAGGCAATACAGGTCAATGATTGACAACCTAATATATGTGACAACATCCAGACCAGATGTAATGCAGGTCGTTGGATAGGTGGCACGATTTCAAGCAGCACCAAAGGATTCACATGTGTTAGAAGTGAAGAGGATTTTCAGATATCTCAAAGGAACAAAAGAGTTTAGATTATGGTATCCAAAAGGAAATGATCTATCACTTATTGCCTACACAGATGTAGATTGGGCATGTTGTATTGATGACCGACGAAGCACCAGTGGAGTAGTGTTCTACTTGGGTGAGTGTTTAGTATCATCGTTAAGCAAGAAAAAATCATCATTATCTTTATCTAGATCTGAGGTAGAGTATATTGCAACAACATCATGTTTTACACAGGTTCTTTGGATGAAACAAACTCTGACAGATATACAGGTTTAGTATGATGAACCCATTCCAATCTATTGTGATAATACATGTGCCATCAGTATCTCAAATAAATCAGTGATGTAATCCAAGACGAAGCACAGTCCAATAAAGAATCACTTTCTACGGGAACAGGTTGCAGAAAAGAACATCAGAGTTGAGTATGTGGGCATAAAAGAACAAGTTGCATACATCTTCACAAAACCACTTCCACGAGAATCCTTTGAATATATTCTTCAGAGAATTGGAGTTATTTCTACTCCAAAATGAATTCTTTTTGAATGCTTATCTTATATGTCTTAGATTTACATGAGGAAGCACCATAAGAGGACAACTCAGTCAGGGGGAGCAACCCCATATGGAAAGATACCTTTGCCATTGATGACAAAGGGGGAGAGATTTATCAGATGCAAAGGACGAAGGTAGAGGATAGAGGCATGGTTCCAGGGGGAGAGATTTATCAGATACAGAGGACAGAGGCATGGTTCCAAGGGGAGCATATTTATCAGATACATAGGACAAAGGCATGGTTCCAAAGGGAGCATGAGTGATATGATTTCAATATTGCATCAGAGTGTTTCCATCAATGCCAAAGGGGGAGATTGTTGACTAAGGTTGGTTTTCATTGATGTCAACCCTTGAAGAAATCCCCGTAGAACAAAGGTTGGGTAATGGACCCAAGATTTTTTGATGTAAATATGAATCATTATTTTCTTTTCATGTTTGACAATAAGTATAAATGGATGATATCCAAATTGGTCCCCTTATGGTGAAATCCCTCACGGGAAGATTCTTTGCGGATTGAGTTATCCTAGAAGTATGGTTAGAGAACCCATGCTTATTTGTGGAATAATGAGATGAACACCATTTAATTTGTCAGTGAAACTATCCTAGATGGATAGTTCTTGTCATTCCATTTCCTGTGGTATGTGGAATGTCATGTAACTCCTCACGGTTAGAGAGTTATGGCCATGAGAATTTGAAGAACCCAGGTTTGGGTAATGGACCCAAGTTTGTTTGATGGATAAAACTATGAGTTTTGATATATTTTTAGGTAATACTATTCTATATGGATGGTACATGTCATTCTATTTCTGGTGGTATGTGGAACGTCACATAACTCCTCACGGTTTGAGAGTTATGGCCTTACGAAGTTGGAGGACCCTCATATGTCATCTAGAAGCCCCAAAAGGTCAAAGTAGTCAAAGTGGTTTAAGAGATTTTAAAAGGTAAATAATAAAGTGAAGTGATAATTGTACTATAGTTCAAAGTGAATACAAAATAAATTAATTCAATAATAAATTAATTGGATAAATTAGAAGTGGGTTAACCCTAAAATAAGGAAAGTGGGCAAAGTGACCTAGAAGATGTTTTTAAAGAAGCTACTTGGAGAGTATAAATAAGAGGCAAGGCTCTCTCATTTAAGAAACACTTGAGAATATTGAATACCTATAGGTTTATGAGTTAACCAAAGGATATATAATCCTAATTTCTGAGGAAAGTGAAGAAAAGAAGGCCAGAATTCAAGGAAGGATAAATTCTTTTGATGATGCTTTCTAAGGTATGTTTTTTCAGGTCATCTCACCATTTTCAAAATAACTTTTTTTATAGAATGATTAAGACCATGAAATTTCTATTCCATTGAGGAAACATATCCAAGTATATGTGGTAAATAATTCATCTTGTGGGTCGTTATATTTCTAGAGTTACACTCCGTGGAAAATATGGTTCGTGGCTAGTCCTGAAACTAGTCAAAAACAAGTGTTTCGGGTAAAAACGTCATAACTTCTTCATAATAGATACAAATTAAATAAGAAAAAATGTGTTGGTTATAGTAAAATATTTAGTATACTGTGTAACATTTTTATATCAATTCAACAAATATTCCGTGCGGGGAACGCTCTATAAGGTGGCTCTCTAGAATAAGCCAGAATTCAGAAAGGTGTGTCATTTTTGCCATAACTCCTTTTTTGAGAGGTTACAAGTAGTGACACCTAGAGAAATTTCATAAAACATAATGAATAACATTTGGTATCAGTTTTAGATCTTTATTCATTACAGGTACAAAGTTATGATTATTTCAAGTTAGGGTTGTTGACTAATCCAAAACTAGTCTTGTGAGACTAAAGAAATGTTTGATGAAAATGCTAGTCTCTTGTTGTTAAAGTTAAGCAAGGTTTGCAGGTATGTGATCATATACACCAGGTCTATTACAGAGTTACAAATCATATTTGGATGATGAAATTGATGAGGGATTTTGGTTGAGGTATAAGTTGGGTACATGGTTGAGAGAAGTAGTTGATGAGTTGGCACGTACATGAGGTGTATAGTTGATGATGTTGGTACATATTGATGAGTACTTTACACATGATTGGTACATACTTGGTACATCATTGGTTTCACTTGTTTATGGTACAATTTGATTATATATTGTTTGGTACAGGTTGGTGCATGGTTGATGCACTTGTTTATGGTACATGTTGATTACAGGTTGAGGTACAGGTTGATGCATGGTTCAAGTTTATTGGTACATGTCTCATAGTGATAGTGTGATAGTGGTTATATCATTCTACTTCTACTTCAGGGAGGTTGGACAGGCAAAGGACAGGTGGTTGTAGCGACCTTCTGGTTGTAGCCGAATAACATAGGGGGTTGTAGCCTCCTTCTAGTTGTAGCCAGAGAATTGGGGAGTTGGAGATTCCCTCAGGTTGTATCCTGAGAAACTACGGGGTTGGAGCCTCCTTCTAGTTTCACTTGGAAAACAAAGGAATTTGGTGCTTCCAATGAATGTAATTCTTCAAGACATATAATATAAGACATTCTGTGGTTTTCTCCCGATTTGGGTTTCCACGTAAAACACTGTTGTACTGTGTATGTGTGTGATTTTTCATTTCTTATTGCTTATTATTGGATAATAATTCTACATTGATATAACACTTGAATTATTTGGAGAAAAAACATTATAATTACGCTATTACTGATTCACCCCCCCTCTCAGTAATCCAAAAACCTCAAGCTTAGCCCCTCTTCCAACCTTTCAGCCCCCTCTCCCTTACCCATTATGTGGAAGCTTAGTCCCCCATCACTCTTTCTTCGTGGTCGGTCGACATGCGGTGATGTTTATATATTATAT
The DNA here is from genome assembly GCA_009831015.1 of Picea engelmannii. Lineage (NCBI taxonomy): Eukaryota > Viridiplantae > Streptophyta > Pinopsida > Pinales > Pinaceae > Picea > Picea engelmannii. The sequence goes on from ML812239.1 coordinate 63,767, forward strand.
TAATGATCTGCATAATTACATATACAAAACACATGCTCCTGGCCTTTAACACTTAGGCTCTCCAGCCTAATAAACACATAATCCCACTAGCTTATCAATAATCAGCTCACCAACATACAAAACATGATTTACAATTCATAAACATGATTACAATTCATAATATAACTGGGGCATGTCCTTGGGGTATTGCATTACATGTATGTTTATATGCATGTTTTGATGGTTACATTTGGTTATGACATGGTACATGCTTGAGGCTACATAAAAATAAGGTTTTGACACATAGTTTGATGTAAGGGTTTATGGTATTTGGTTTATGAATAGTGTGATGTAATGCTAGAGGAATTTTGTTGGATATCTTGGTGTATGTGTTTGTTATATGGTTGAGGTAAATGTTGGGTACATGGTTGAGGCATGTAGTTGATGAGTTGGTGCATACATGAGGTGTATAGTTGATGATGTTGGTACATCTTGATGAGTCATAGTTGATATGTTGTTGATACATGATTGGTACATGCTTGATTCTTTGTTAGAGGCACTTTCTAGTAGTATTGTTGGCACATATTTTATGGTTGATGTTGTATAAATATCTTGGTATATTATTAGAATCACATCTTGATCTTGGTGATGGTTATGAGGTGTTGTGATGTGCATGGTTCATGCACTTGTGATAGTACATGTTGTGCTAGTTATTGATGTACACGATTGGTTGATGAGATTATTGTGGCATGTTATTCACATATGTTGTTGGTACAATTTGTTTGGTACAGATTGTTATAGGTTGATAGTGACAATGGTTGATTCAGTGACAGTGACAGGTTGTCTATATTTGACATTTATATTTCAGGGTGGTAGGACGCGGAAAAGATAGGTGGTTGGAGCCACATTTTGGTTGGATCTGGAGAACCAGGGAGTTGGATATTCCTTTAGGTTGGAGCCTGAGAATTAGGGGGTTGGATACTCCTTCTGGCTAGAGACATAGAATTGGGTGGTTGTAGCCACCTTCCGGTTGGAGATGGGGAACACAGGGGGTTGGATCCTCCTTCTTGTTGGAGATAGATAATTGGAAGTTGATGCTTCATTGAATTTAATTCTTAAAGACATATAAGAAAAACATTCTATGGTTTTCTCTCACATTGGGTTTCCATATAAAACACTGGTGTACTATATATTGTGTGTATGTATCTATTATTTTTTATTATGCACTGATAGATGTTGATATTATATGATGTAATAATATATTAATGATGAATTGATGAACATTGTTGAATAAGTTAAAGGAATACAAATTGTGGTTAAAAGTGTATAAATTTCTAATTACTAATTCAACCCCCCCTCAATAATACAACAATTGGTATCATAGCAGGTTCCTTAAGGAAAGAGTTTAACCACTAGAAGGAGATCATGGAAATCGATGAGAATGGAGTACGAACATTTGATGGTTAGAGTGGTCTAGAGTATGAGATATGGAGCATAAGGACAAAAGTATTTTCATAAGAAAAAGGGTATGATATTTGACAATCAATTGTTACAAGATATGATAGTTCAAAAAGGGAAAATACTGTAGCCAAGAAGGAACTGAATCAAAATAAAAAAATTGCAATGGATTTCATTTTGGAAGGGCTATATGATTCATTAAAGGACAAAGTGGGTAAATGTTCATCAATTAAAGAACTTTGGTATAAGTTACATAATATCTATTCTTCACCCATCATAGAGTTAGAGAATGATAAATAATATGTAGGTACAAAACAAGAGGAAAGATGCTCATCATTTCAGACAAATTAAGAAGAAGAAGAGTATGAAATCAACATAAGTATATTTTTCTGCTTTAAATGTGAAAAATGTGGAGATCTTTAATTTGAATGTCTGTATTTGAAAATTAAAAGTGACGAGACAAAAAAATCAAATGAAGTAGTATACAGTCAACGAGAAAGAGAACTTGAAGAAGAAATTGTGACCTTAAATATCCAACTTGAATAAGAAAGAAGAGCATAAAAAGTAATGAAGATCCAGATGAAGAATAAAGAAGAGGACTATGAACAAGTATACATAGGGAAATGGAAAAGGTCTTCTGAGTAGGTTTCATGGGGTGAGGCAAATATTGCTATAACAGATGCCCCCTAATGTGTGAGGTCAAAGGAGTATCTACTATGGCCAAAATACATTATAATTCCTAGAAGTGGAGTAATGGAGACCTACCTGGACAAACTAGTTTCTTGTGAGAATATTATAATCCATAATGACTTTGTACACATGGCTACCAATTTTAATTATGTAACATTCCCGACCATCAACCCTATGGTCGGTCCAACATTACTATGCGGAATAGAAATCTCATACTTAATTCTATATCTAGGGCATACATTTAAGCAAATGAAACACATTTAAACTTAGAGTAACCATAATAATTACTGCTATTATAAATAATCAATGGCTTTAACATTAATTCGTATGCACAGGAAAATACATGATAAATATAAATACACAGACATGCATAAAAGTAATTAAAACATCATCTGGTACTTATCTTTGAAACAGTGGTAATTCCAACAACCAAGTACAGGCCTTCCACGACCCTCCCAGCCTTAGACCACACTGCTCATCAAGCTTAGTAGTGGGTAACCCCCAAGCTGGGACTAAGATCCAGCCCCAAGGCAAGGAATCCTAGGCTAGGCTGAGGTTACAGGGAAAACACACAGTCACAAGGAAGGAATTTTCTCCCAGGAACCACTCATACTCACTGCCACAGATTCTCCTTCCCCACATGCCTGTTCCACCCCAGGAGTATAAACCTTCTCTGTCACCTAGACAATCCTTCGACTGCTAACCTCCCTTGCCTTAGGTTTTAGCAAAAAACTGGACCATAAGTCTCTGAGCTCTGTGGCATCTATAGGGTTCCTTCCAGGAGTTCTCTCCTTCCTCTGTGCACTCTCTCACCTGGAGAGAGTCACTCACAGGAAAGGCAACCTATTCTTCCAACTTCAATCACCTCTCTCACCTGGAGAGAGTGTTGTACAAACTGGCCAACAAGCCACACGCAGTCTGGCATTGCGTGACCATGACAACCAACGGGGAAAATAGACACGGGCTTTCCAAACAGGCTCAACAATGATAGGATAGTCTCATGATTATGGATTTGGGACAGAGACTCCACACATAGGCTCGATCTGCTCCGATAGAGGATGCATCAACTTTTCCAGAATTCAACATAGGCTATCCCCCAAAATCAACACACAGAATTTTCCCCTCGGTTTAAGAATGGAACGAGGTCTCTTGCAGGGGTTGGATGGGACGTACGGTTCAGAAGATGCACGGGGCTCTTCCAGAGGTCGAACAAGTTCACACCTAGGCATTCGAGGGTTGAATGGTGGAGGAACCTCACCACGACTCATCTCAGCTATTTTATTTGCATGGGCTTGGGTTGACACTTGTCACCCATGAAACTGCATGCATTCCTTCTATTTGGAAGTTGCTTGTATTTCCAAAAAGAACTTAGGATAAAACACAATATTCACATGTCTTTTGGAATAACATTTAATATTAAGGACTTAAGCCCCTCTTCCCACCTTCCAGTCCCTAATCCCTTGCCTACTCCGTGGAGGCTTAGTCCCCCATCACTCATTCATCGTGGTTAGTCTGCACACATCAATGTTTATATTTTATTAATGTTCTGCATTGATACATGTACAAAATTAGGCTCTTGGCCTTCAACCCTTAGGCTCTCTGGTCTAACAATCACATAAGCCCACCAGCTTATATAAACTTTTCTCACCAGCCTATAAAACATATTTACAATTCATTTCATAAACAATATTTACAATGGGGCTCAGCCTTGGGGACATTACAATCCCCCTCCCCTTATTTATGCACTGTCCTCAGTGCAACTTACACTGTCTCTGCAAGCTTTTCAAAATTTTCAAAAAGATGTGAGTACTCTGCCTTCATAACATCTTCATGCTCCCATGTCATGTCCTCAGGACCGTACCAGGTCCACTCGACCTTTACAAGCCCTATAGCTTGATTCCAGAGCTGTTTGTTTTTCCTATCCAATATGCGCACATGATGCACTTGTAGGACACCTTCTGGTTCCACCTGAACCACATTCCATTCAATAACATGATTAGCATCAGGTATATACTTCTTAAGCAATGAAACATGAAACACATTGTGTACAATCATAGATGCAGGTAATGCAAGCTTATATGCAACTGGCCCAATCCTTTCCAGGATTTCAAACGACCCACAAAATCTTGCAACCAACTTGGCACAACTTCCCAGCTTTAGGGAACTCCTGTTAGTTTTCACTTTCAGGAAAACATAATCACCCAATTTGAATTCTCGGTGGGTTTTGTTCTTATCAACATAACTTTTCTGCCTATCCTAGGCAGTTTTTAAATTCTATTTAATTTTTATCATTTGGTCCTCCATCTCCTTGAGCAACTCTGGCCCAACTACTGCTCTGTCAGCTGGATTATTCCATCTCACTGGAGTGTTGCACTTTCTTCGATAAAGTTCTTTAAATGGGCTCATCTTCAACGATGCATGATACCCATTATTGTAGGCGAATTCTACCGAATGTAGGTAGTCTTCCCATCTTGATGGTTTTGTCCATCATGTACATTCTCAGCATGTCTTCTATTACTCTGTTCACCCTGTCTGTCTGTCCATCATACTCGGGATGATATGCTGTACTAAAATTCAGATTCATTTTGAATCCTTTGAACAGTCCTTTCCAAAAATTTGAGGTGAATTTTGGGTCCCTATCAGACACAATCATTTTAGGAATTTTGTGCAAGCATGCCACTTCTTTTAAGAAGATGTCGACAACATTTTCTGCCTTGTGAGTGGTTTTCAGTGGAATAAAATGGGCATCTTCTGTAAGCTTGTCCACCACAACCATGATTGAATCATGCTTCTTGCTTGTTCTGGGAAATCCTATAATTAAATCCATGGTCACCACTTCCCACTTCCACTTAGGAATGGGTAAAGGTTGCAGCAACCCTGTTGGGTGCCTATGCTCATCCTCAACTTTCTGGCATTCCATACATATGGCGATGTATTCAACGATCTCTCTCTTCATACCCGGCTAAAAGTAATGTCTTTTGACTGCTGCCATAGTCTTCTGATATCCAAGGTGTCCAACATAAGTCACATTATGAATTTATTTTCGAATCGCAAGTAATCCATTAGCTTCCAAGGTGTAACTTTCCTTTTTCTGTGGCCTTTCACTCTGCTGTAGCTTTGCTTCCAAATCTCTGTACTACAAATCTGCATTTGTAGCTTCCAAAATTCTATCCTTAATATCAGTGCTGTACAAGCTAATGGTTGTAGCATGTAAGTCATGCACTTTTCTACTGAGTGCATCAGCCACCTTGTTCTCCTTTTCCTTGATATGCTTGATATAAAAGTCGTATTCGCACAGAAACTCTAGCCACCTACTTTGTCTAGCGTTTAAAGTCAGCTGATCAAACAAATATTTCAGACCATTGTGGTCTATTGTCAATTCAAATCTCCTTCCCATGAGGTAATGTCTCCATTTCCTTAGAGCGTGGACGATTTCTACCAACTCCAAATCCTAAGTGGCATAATTATTTTCATGCTCTTTCAGCTTTATGGACTCATCACAGATTACAAATCCATCTTGGATGAGAAATCCTCCCAACCCTTCCTTACACGCATATGTGCACACCATGAAATCCATATTCGGATCTACAATCCTCAAGATTGGAGCACTGGTTAACAACTACTTCAATCGCTGGAAATTGTTCTCACACTCTTTAGTCCACCAAAACGTTTTCTCCTTCCTTTGCAAGGAAGTGATAGGGTGAGCTATCTTTGAGAATCCTATTATAAACCTTCTGTAGTAACTCGCCAGACCCATAAAGGATCCAAATTCTGCCACATTCCTTGGCACTGACCATTCTTGAATGGCCTCAACCTTCTTAGGATCAACAACGATCCCTTCTTCTGAAATAATATGCCCCAAGTAATGGATCTGCCTTTTATAAAATGAGCATTTTCTCAGCTTGGCATACAACTAGTGTTCTCTCAACACTTGAAGCACCAATCTCAAGTGTTGTTCATGCTCTTCCTCTGACTTGGAATACACCAAGATGTCATCCAGGAAGACTATGACAAACTTGTATAAATAGTCCCTGAATACACCATTCATCAAGCACATAAAAACATCAGGTGCGTTTGACAGTCCAAACGGCACCACTTGACAGTCCACCAGTTGAACTCATAATGACCATGCCTTGTTCTAAAGGTGGTCTTGCTGATGTCCTCATCCTTTATTCTCACCTGGTGATATTAATCTGAGATCTATCTTTGAAAATATTTTCTCACCCTTCAACTGATTGAAAAGATCGTTGATCCTTGGTAGAGGATACTTATTCTTGACAATTACCTTGTTCAACTGCCGAAAATCAATGCACAACCTCAACGTCCCATCCTTCTTCTTCACGAACAGGACCGGGGCACCCCAAGGTGACACACTGTGGTGAATGCACCCGTTCTTCAAAATCTCTTCAAGATGCAATTGCAACTCATTCAGCTCTGGCGTACTCATTCTATAAGGAGATTTCAAAACTGGAGCTGATCCAGGCATCAAATTTATAGAAAAATTGATGTCTCTCTTTGGAGGTAGTCCAGGTACCTCCTAAAATACTTCCTTTAACTCTGTGAGTACCTCATGGTCTCCAATATTTGAGACTTCATCTCTGGATGCTTCCTCTATACGGGCTGCAAATAATTGACAACCTTTCCTGTAACACTTCTTCAGCTGCATGGCTGAGATTTCTCTAACAACCACAACTCTTGGAATTCCTTGGAATGTTTTCCGATTTCCCTCCTCATTCAGGCATGTAAACCTCTTGTTATGACAGTCCAGAAGGGCATGGTGCTAGTCCAACCAGTCCATTCCAATTAAACAGTCATAGGATCCTAAATGTAGGATATTCAATTCAACCTTCATGCTCAATCCATTCATGTCTACAGAACAAGACTTAATCAACTCAATGACCTTCCTCGTGGTTCCTGTAGCCAACTACACTAACCAAGACTTTTCATGTTTGCTTCTTGATAAATGAAAACTTTCCACTACCCTAGGGTCTACATAACTATGGCTAGCCCTTGAATCGATTAAAATACTAAATGGTCGATTGTTAATCATACCATTCCACTTCAATCATGTGAGATTGAAATTCTTCTTGCCTGTTGTCCAGGGTTGCGTAGATCCTTGGCATTCTACTGCCCATATCCTCCACTGTTTCATCCTGCTGAACATTGTGGATGGTTCTTGCTTTATATTTTCTGTGGGGGCAGTCTTGGTACCTATGGTTTCCTTTATAGCCCCAACACTCCATAGGTGGCAGTATGGGCATTTGTTCATCCACTTCCTCCTTCCTGGGCTCTCTAAAGGATGACTGTCCCTGAGGGTTGTTTCTGAAAAAGGGAGGCTTGTTTCCCTTCAGCCTCTTCTCTTTCCTGAACTTCTTCTGATCATACTAAGCCTTCCAAAAAGTAGGCCTTTCTCTTTGCTGTTCATACAAGAATTTTTCCCTTCTTATTGTTTCTTCCATAGTCTTGGGATCATCATACTGGATTTTGTCACTAATGTAAGGTGGCAGTCCACTCAGATATCTCTGAATCTTGAGAGCCTCATCTTTGATGAACAGAACATACTTTAGTAGTTCCAAAAACCTTCGTTCATATTCATCGATGGTCATGCTGCCCAGCTTGAGTTTGAAGAACTCCTTCATCTTTCTATCATAATATCTTTTGGTCAGGTATTTCTTCTTGAAATACCTCTTGAACTCCTTCCAAGTGATATCTTTTTCTCTAATGTGCTGCACCTGCAAAAAATGATCCCACCACATGGATGCTTTTCCTTTCAATTGATACATCACAATTCTTCCTTCTGCATGAGTGGAATAATTCTGCAGTTGGAAATATTTCCTCATGCCAAGCAACCGGGTTTTGACATCTTCCTCCTTATGTTCTTGATCAAACATTGGAGGCTTGATATTGTTCATTTCTCCCTTCAATTCATCCACTCCAGATATTCGGTGTTTTCTGGTAGGGGACGGGCTTGAACTACTGTGTGCTTCCTTATCGGAATGCTTTGGGGAGTGACGATGATGTTTTATACCACTCCTCGATCTTGTTTTTCTCTTAGGGGTCCTAACACTTCTTGATATTCTTTTCCTCTCAGGGGTCCTGCGACTCTCTGTCTTGTTTGATTCACTCCCCTTCTCCAATTTCCTTTCTATTCTTTCCAGGATCTTCAACATTTTTAAGTTGAATTCACCCTACTGATCCCTGACCCTCATGAGCTTTTGGCTATCAGCTCGGTGATCTTGGGCATATTTCTGCAATCTCTCAATGATTTTCATCATATGTCCCTCCTTATCCATCTCTTTTCCATGCCCATTAGAGTTTGATCCTTCGATTCCCAGGTTGACATTCCTTCCTACCCTTTCATCCTCTATTTTAGAGGTAATCTGTACCTCTTCCAATTCCATACTCGGTGTCATTTTTCAGTTATCCTAACGCTCTTTGAACTCTACACACATAAAGTGCAGTCAACCAAAGTTTCTCAGGCCTTAAACCCTTAACAAAATCACAATATTCATAAACCAACGTGAGTGAGAAAACATTTGGACTTCACAAAGTTTTCTGAGCTCTGACGGTTCTGTGAATTTTGGGACTTCGGGACTTCGGGTTTTAGGGTTTTTGTCCATGAGGCTCTCACACTTGCTTTCAATACTTCTGGATTCGGGGTCTCGGTCCACGAGACGCTCAACCCCTTGTCACTCCAACTCTCGAATTATGAAATTCCAATTTACTTTACTCTCCGGGGCCACAGTACAATTGTCTCCCTTAATCACAGTGGTGCATGACATGTTCAGGAGGGTCCACGTCACCTTCAGTGACGTCATTGGGTCCCACCATTCTTTCTTTTCTTCTCGACTCACTGGCACATGGTGCACACCCATGTGTCCACATCCATTCCAAGGCAATCCAATGGTTAGACTTATCTCTGATATACGACGTAGATCTTTTCGGTGTTTTTGGGTTTCGGCATCGGGAGTTCATGCATCCCCACATCTCAAACTTCCATTTGCCGAAATTATGAAATTACTATCTACTCTTCCACTTGATTCGACGGTCACTTACGATCTACGGTGTAGATCGTTTCAGAATTTTGCGTATTGCGATTTACGCGTTTCGATGTTTAACGGTCACGAGGGTTCGAATTCCCTCCCGAACCGATCCTAAGGCTCCAACACTTCTGGTGTGGAGTCCTCTCTCCCTGTCACTAGATTCCACCCTGGTTGCGGTTTCATAACACTGCTACACCTCCTAAGCTTGGTAACATGGTCAAGTAACTCCTTTACACTCAAGAGCATTCAAAGGTCTGAAATTGGTCCTCCAGACACAATTTCTCCTCAAACCCTCGGTCCAAAGACCACTCAACTGGCCCATCTAGGCTCAACGTCAAAACCTTGGCTCTTATACCATATTATAATGTTCCCGACCATCAACCCTATGGTCGGGCCAACATTACTATGAAAAATATAAATCTCATACTTAATTCTATATCTAGGACATACATTTAAGCAAATTAAACACTTTTAAACTTAGAGTAACCATAAGAATTAATGCTATTATAAATAATCAATGGCTTTGACATTAATTCATATGCACAACAGAATACATGATAAATATAAATACACAGACATGCAAAAAATTAATTAAAACATCATCTTTTACTTATCTTTGAAACGGTGGTAATTCCACCAACCAGGTGTAGGCCTTCCATGGACCTCCTAGCCTTATACCACACTCCTCATCAAGATCAACAGTGGGTCACCCCCGAGTTGGGACTAAGCTCCACCCCCAAGGCAAGGAATCCTAGGCTAGGCTGAGTTTATAGGGAAAACACACAGTCACAAGGAAGGAATTTTGTCTCAAGAACCACTCATACTCACTGCAACAGATTCTCCTTCCCCACATGCCTATTCCACCCTAGGAGTATACACCGTCTTTGCCACCTAGACAGTCCTTCGGATGCTAACCTCCCTTGCCTTGGGTTTCATCAACAGATCGGATCAGAAGTCTCTGAGCTCTGTGGTAGCTACAGGGTTCCTTCCAGGAGTTCTCTCCTTCCTCTGCACACTCTCTCACCTGGAGAGAGTCGCTCATAGGAAAGGTATTCTATTCTTCCAACTTCAATCACCTCTCTCACATGGAGAGAGTGTTGTACAAAATTTCCAACAAGCCACATGCAGTCCAGCACTGTGTGACCACGACAACCAACGGGGAAAATAGACACAGACTTTCCAAACAGGCTCAACAATGACATGATGGTCTCATGGTTATGGATTTGGGACAGAGACTCCACACAAAGGCTCGATCTGCTCCGACAGAGGATGCATCAACTTTTCTAGAAATCAACATAGGCTATCCTCTGAAATCAACACACAGACTTTGCCCCCCAGTTTCATAATGGCACGAGGTCTCTTGAAGGGGTCAGACAAGATGTACAATTTAGAAGATTCACGGGGCTCTTCCAGAGGTCGGACGGGTTCACGCCCAGACAGTTGAGGGTCGAATGGTGGAGGAACCTCACCATGGATCATCTCATCTTTTTTATTTGCATGGGCTCGGGTTGATACTTGTCACCCATGAAACTACATGCATTCCTTCAACATGCGTTCCTTCCATTTGGAAGTTTCTTGTCTTTCCAAAAAGAACTTAGGATAAAACATAATATTCACATGTCTTTTGGAATAAAATTTTAATATTATTCCCCAAGGACTTAAGCCCCTAGGCTTATCCCCCTAGGATAAACACTTAGACCCTCTTCCCACATTCTAGCTCCTAATCCCTTGCCCACTCTATGGAATCTTAGTCCCCCATCACTCATTCATCGTGGTCAGTCTGCACATGACGATGTTTATATTTTTTTAATGTTCTGCATAGATACATGTACAAAATTAGGCTCTTGGCCTTCAACCCTTAGGCTCTCTAGCCTAACAATCACATAAGCCCACCAACTTATATAAACTTGGCTTACGAGCCTATAAAACATATTTACAATTCATTTCATAAACAAGATTTATAATGGGGCTCGGCCTTGGGGACATTACAAATTGCACTGCAAATCTATGTGAAAATATACCAAACAAACTTCATGGCCATGAATAGGCAATACAAAAGTAGATACATGCCATAGGCTATCATAGTCATGAAGAAGTCCCACTGAAAACTAGTCTCAAAATCAATTTGGAGATATCTATATACAATGGATTACAATATTCTCTCCCATGATCACTGAAGTCATATAGGTACTAGTCCAATGAATGATAGCAACAACTTAGGAAATATGCAATTATAAACTTATGTCTTCAAGTCTTCTACATGATCCACCAAAGGTGCAAGTATAGATCATGTGAATAAAGGAGTTGAGGTCGAACACAATGAGACTTCATTTGATTACCGATCATTAAGGTATATCGTTAACAAACACGAGACAACCTACCGATAATGAAAGTAGGTATCAAGGCACCAAGTACATTCTTGCAAGTGTGAATAAAGGTATTGAGGTCGAACACTTGAAGAATCCATTGGTCAAGAGACATTGATGTATTCCCAATTGTCGATGGCGAGAGAACCTTCCACTGATGATTGCAAGCCTCTAGGTACTCATAGGACTCTAGGTATCGTTTCCAGAATAGATGGGTGAAGTCGATGGCAGGAGACCCACTGAGAGGAGATAATTAAGGCATATCACATCATTCAACATGAGGTATAAATAAAGATCTTGATGATTTGGAGGAACTTAGATGAAGAACATGTTCATGAACCAACAAGCCTGTGCGTCTTTTGCATGCACCAAAGGCAAGTAGTGCACAAAAAATACCCTCTGAATAGAAACCAATGAGGAAAAATTATGACAAAGGTGAGGAAACCACCAATAAGGCTAATGGAATCCAAGACACTACACAAATCCCAATGTGTGAATATATTTCTTTCCGTCGAACACAAGGGAAACCCCTTAGTCATCAACCAATGAGGAGATGTCGATTGTTGGGTTCAAGGTTACCTATCCATAATCAAAGTAGGACTAGGGTGCATGGTAGGACTACAACTTCATGTAACTCTGAGACACAGTGAGGGTATGGCCGACATGCACAGTCAAGAGTTCTGAGAAATGTTCAACACAGGCTAATAAGCATCCTTTGAACAAGATCATGAGACATATGGATGACTCTGGCAGCATAGACTCAATGATGAAACTTTATGATGTAGGAGGCACCAATCAAACTCTCCATAGGGACTGGAAGAGTAACCAGTTGGGGGAGTAAACTCTAAGTAACAATATTAGCTTCCGAAGGTCATTCTAAACCCAAAATTTTGATTAGAAATAGACTCAAAAGTTTGTTCTCTGTTCAAAGGTGACACGATTGCTGTGAACATAAGATAATTTTCTTTTCCCACCCTTATTTTTTTGTTTTTTCATAGTCAAATGAATGCTATGATACAGAGGAGGAAACAAGTGTCGCGAGTAAGATACTAGTTCCAACAGTGGAACATACCTATGCTCAATTCAAGGAGGTGCATGGATGATATGGACACTCGGGGGAATGTTTCCTCTTGGGGTATAAGGTGTCAAGCTGCAAAGGATATAAACAAGGCTCTGCTTGGCTGATGATGAAAACTGTTGAGGTGATAGAAGTATAATGTGAAAGTGAGAACTGACAATAGGATCAATACTACAAGCAAGAGAATTGGATGCAATTACAACTTAACATCAAAGAATGTCCTTTTTCGTAAATTTAGTCTACTTGGTTTGAAAAGGGTTAAACTTACACCAAATAGACGTCCTTTCAAATCCAATTTACGAGTGTGAAAGAGACAAGTTCACTCGACAATATTTTCACTTTTGGAGAGAGTCAGAAAAGAGCTTAAACTAGACTCATTGATGTTTTTCTAAGCATCATATCATGGGGGATGCCAGGGCTCTCGTGCAGGACTTCTATGAAAGGTAAACAACTTACGAACAACTGACACAAGCTTGGGAAAACCCAAATCTTTCCAAGTAGAGGAGGATAAAATACTTTCAGAGGTTACCTTCTCTATGATATATTGAAGAATGCCCCTTATCTGAAAGGGTGTAGAAGAATGAATTTGATACCCCACAAGACCATCGCAGTCAAAGGAAACCTTCCTAGGAATTGGAGGGAGCATACTCAGAGAGAGTGGAATGATCTCTTGTTTAGAAGGTATAGGACTAGAAATGTTAATGACATGATCAAAATATTTATCACTCCTAAAAACAGGAGTAGTGTCGGCTGAAGATAACATTGGCATGAGTGTTGTGTCAAACAAAGAAGAATTAAAATGTTGGGAAATCAAAGATGACTTTGAACTTGAAGGGTTATCAGTCAAGGACCATGCTTCTTCTACTACAATAGTAGCAGGTCATAAGTGAGTTAAATGACCTCCTTTGCAAAGCCTACAAAGGAACTTGGGCTTGCATCCTGTACGTCGAGGCTTCTCAATCGTATGAATTCCCCCAACGTGATTTACAATGGTTGGTGACATGCTCTCAACATGACTTGTAGAGGCTAGTGGCGCATCTCCAACATGATATAGAGAGGCTGGTGATGTATGTGCAGTGTGACTAATAGTGACTAAAGCTATGTCCCTAGCATGAAAATGCAATGGCTAGTTGTGGGATTTGAGACCAAGGTTCCTGGAAATATTGGGTTTGATAAATTGTGGGCCATTAAGGGATCTAGTCTACACCCTGGCTCGAACCAGTAGGGTAGTACCCTCCTTCGAATTAATTCATAAAGGGTTGCAAAGACATCATCACCAAAGAAGACGTTTGTGAAGAGAAAGCATCATGACATGGGTTACTCATGTGAGGATATATGTTTCCCCCAGAAGAAAGGAATCCATGAAGAGGGTTTCCCATACCATAAAATTGATTTCCTCCAGATGAAAAACTAGAGGATAGATAGAGGTCTGTCATGGGAAAAACGTTTGTAGGAACTGGCATAGTGGAGGAAGGGTAGCTAGATGGGACATGATAAGAAGAAATACCGCCCATTTTAGCACTTTCTCCTAGAGAAGTGAAGCTAGGATTGGATCCATAGGAAGGAATATTCCAACCCCCCACTATGAGAGACGGCTACGGGATATGACTCCCATCAAACTAAAATGTAGAAAAATAAGGCATCATGCCCCCGGGTCCAAAACTAGGATTCATATAAGAAGGAGAAGGAGAGGATGGCAAGTGTGAAGACATGTCTGACATACCAAGAGAAATATGATTAGAGACCCAAGATGTTGACAAAGTGTCATGGTTCTGCATACCATTAGGAAACACATATGGATTCGTCCCCATGAAATGAGAAAAGACAATAGGGTGGGTAGCACTAGTTGAAGGAGTCAAGGGAACTCCACTATCCATCATAATGAAAACTCAGGACAAAATATTAAAATCCTAGGGCAAACTAACAGTTAGAGGGAACGCCAAGGATAAAAAAAAGGCCAATATGAAAATAAACAAGATAAAGTGGATTAATAGGGGCCTCCCTCCCTAAAGTAGGTATGCCTCATCCAAGAGGGGTCTGAGACTCCCTGCCAAAGATCAGAGGTATCATAATCATTTTTAAGGGCCCTCATGGTCTTAACAACCAGTCAGTTAGATCCCCCTGGAGATGTAGTCCTCCATAAAGGTTATGTGATGTTCGACCCTTATCTGACCCAGGGTACCTGTATAATAACCATTGCAAGTAACCTATGTGGCTACCTATGTCAAGCAACTAAGACACCACGATATAACCAATGCACATGAGAACAATCATAAGTTAGGTCTACCGTATGGGTAGGGTAAAAAATATTGAAATCACGAAAGTACCTCCTCTCACATAGGTAAAGGTACTAGCAAGACCCCCATACATGAATAGATCCCCAGAAATATCTCTGACACTAAGAAGGTATTGGGGGGATATCACCTCAACCAACCTCGCACGACCTTGTTCTTAACTCCGGTGTGAGCGGAGCCTCCTGATGTCACCAATTATACAATGGATTTCACCACTCCCTTAGTCAGACACATATGTTTAGTTTAATAGCCTTGAAGAAGTTTACTCACAAAATCCTATTCCAAGGCTCTAAATCTTAAGCTAGTTTGTGCACCCTGAAAAATAAAATTGTTTCTAATCAATTTTAAATTTATCAACATTACCTTTAGTGGATTTGATTACTCAAAATGTGCGTTCATGAAACTGATGATGTTATGACTCAACAAGTAAAATAAATGATTATGAATGAAATGCAAAGTCCTAACTTCAATTCCCAATAAATGATAAGCTTTTCAAAATGCAACTTACAATTTAATTCTGCAATTTCAAATAAGATGCAATCTTTCCATACAAGTACTAAGATCAACGATAAGAACCCAAAAGATCAAATTCCAACAATGCAAAATGTATTGTTTGTATTTTCAATATAATAGAATGAAAATGTAAGGATTGAACAACAACTTGATATAAATATCCTATTGTATGTAAACAAAGAAAAATCGAGTATAATATCAAGAATCAAACACCTAGCCTAGGATGCAAGGACAACCAATGAAAAGGATGATGAGAAAGAAAAATCGCCAAAAAATTCAACCAAAGAAAGGTTTCCTATCACTCTGCAGGCACTTAACAGTCATGAAAGAGACCTAAGAAGACTCAACAACCGTTAAAACTTACCCAAAAAACATCAAACTCAACAATAAAGCAAACAAGGATGATGTACACGATTGTTCAGGAGAAAACCACTTATACAATTCCTACAAAATGATAGATCGTGTATGTACGCGTCTTTCAGGGAAAAACCACGTATATGTATTGAAACACTGCTAGGTTAAGGATAAGGCCAATAAACTTAGACTCAAAATGAACAGATGCTGTCAAGAAATCAGACGACAAGAAAATCTAGATAAACGAGAGCAATCAAAGGAGAGAAACACTACAAACCTCGAAAACAAGATTCCATCCCCAATATGGTCACCAATTATATTACGAGGAAAATCACTCTATGGAATGGGGTAAACCACAACAAACATAAATGACTGCATAAATCAACTCTAATCTCAAGTATGCTATATAAACAAATATGCTAACAAGACAAGATAAATATCCTACCTCATCTAGACGTTCGATGAAGTCCACCGTTGAGCACTTGACTCAAAGAAATACACCTACAACTTGTCCTCAACAACCAAGATACACAAGCATATGGTGATACTATATAAAGTTAGCACATATAGTAGCATAATCCATCAATATTCATAACAAATATGCCCATGGAATAACAATTCAAATATTTGTAAGACATTAATTGGATGAGAAAATAATATTTCTATTAAAATGTAATCAATAGAAGTGTATGGATGAAAAATTTCTGTGTCAGTACGTTCGAAACCGAGAAACTAAGTCCCTTCTAGTTAGGCCTCCACCACTTCAATTCTCCACCAAAGGAAATATCATATAGGAGAGTCAATGAGATTCTCCATCAAATAGGGAAGAGCTTGGGGGATGAACAATGTGTTCAGACTTAAAAGGACAAAGGGATGCAGACTCAATATTATGTTAATAATTTCTCCAGAGTAACTTTTCTCTCAAATTTGAATTCTTCTCCTCTCCTCCATAGCTTGGATATGGCCCATTTATAGCCTTCAAATGCAACTAAAGGGCCGAGTCAGAACGTTTCTAGTATATGGAAGGTCAAGGATCATGGATCTCATGACGTGACATGGAAACCTGACACCATTTTTTAATTTTGGGCATAAAACCCAATGTACGGGGATTGTAATGGTGCAACCTGCATACACGCATGCTGTATAATTGTTAGGGCACGTATATGTGGAAAAATAAAATTTTTATCTCTAGGAACTACAAAAATGGACTTCAAGTTTGCATAGGGAAATGGAAAACGCCTTCTGAGCAAGTTGCATGGGGTGAGGAAAATCTTGTTATAACATATGCCCCCTAATGTGTGAGGTCATAGGAGTATCTGTGATGGCCGAAATACATTATAATTCCTAGAAGTGGAGTAATGGAGACCCAATTGGATGAACTAGTTTCTCATGATATTATTACAATCCATAATGACTTTGTACACATGGGTGCCAATTTGAATTACACTGCAGGTCCATGTGACAATATACCAAACAATTTTTCATGGCCATGAATAGGAAATACAAAATTAGATACATGCGATAGGCTGTCATAGTCATGAACAAGGACTAGTGAAAACCAGTCTCAAAATCAATCTAGAGATATTTGTATAAAATGGAGTACAATCTTCTCTCCCATGATCATTGAATTCATATAGGTAGTGGTCCAATGAATGATAGAAACAAATCATGAAAGATGCGACTATGAATTGATGTCTTCAATTCTTCTACATGATCTGCCAAAGTTGAAAGTGTACATCATGTGAATAAGGAGTTGAGGTCGAACACAATGAGACTTCATTTGATTACCTATCATTAAGGTATACCGTCAACAAATGCAAGACAACCTACCGATAATGAAAGTATGTATCAAGGCACCAAGTACATTCTTGCAAGTGTGAATAAATGTTTTGAGGTCGAACACTTGAAGAATCCATCGATCAAGAGACATTGGTGTATTCCCAACTGTTGATAGTGAGAGAACCTGCCACTGATGACTGCAAGCCTCTAGGTACTCATAGGACTCTAGGTCTCATTTCTATAATCGATGGGCTGAATTTGATGGAAGGAGACCCATTGAAAGAAGATAATTAAGGCATCTCTCATCATTCAACATGAGGTACAAAGAAAAATCTTGATGATTTGGATAAACTCAGACGAAGAACATCTTCACAAACCAACGAGCCTGTGCATATTTCACATGCACTAGATGCAAGTAGTGCACAAAAAAGACCCTCTGAATAACATCCAATGAGGAAAAATTTCGACAAAGGCGAGGAAACCACCAATAAGGATAATGGAATCTAAGACACTGCACAAATCCCAATGTGTGAACATATTTCTTTCCATCGAACACAAGGGAAACCCCCTAGTTAGTGACCAATGAGGAGAAGTCGATTGTTGGGTTCAAGGTTACCTACCCATAAGGAAAGTAGGACTAGGGTGCACGGTAGGACTACAACTTCATGTAACTCTGAGACACACTAAGGGTATGACTGCCATGCAAAGTCAAGAGTTATGAGAAATAGCCGACAGAGGCTGATAGACATCCTTTGAATAAGAGCATGAGACATATGGATGAATCTGGCAACATAGACTCAATGATGAAACTTTGTGATGCAAGAGGCATCGATCAAACTCTCCATAGGGACTAGAAGAGTAACCAGTCAAGGGAGTAAACTCTAAGTAACGAGCTCAATTTCCTAAGGTCATGCTTAAACTAAAATTTTGATGACAAATGGATTCAAAAGTTTGTGCGTTGTTCAAATATGACACGACTACTGCCAACATAAGATAATATTCTTTTATCTCTTGTTGTTTTTTTCATAGTCAAACAAATGCTATGATACAGAGGAGGAAATGAGTGTCACGAGTAAGAAAATAGTTCCAATAGTGGAACACACCTATGCTCAATGCAAGGAGGTGCATGCAGGATATGAATACTCGGGGAAATATTTCCTCTTGGGGTATAGGGTGTCAAGCTGCAAAGGATATAAACAAGGATTTTCTTGGTTGATGATGCAAACTGTTGAGGTGATAGGCTTATAATGTGAAAGTGAGAACCGACAATAGGCTCAATGCTACAAGTAAGAGAATGAGATGCAATTATAACTTAACACCAAAGAATGGCCTTTTTCGTAAATTTAGTCTACTTGGTTTGAAAAAGGGTTAAAATTACACCAAACAAACGTCCTTTCAAATCCAATTTATGAGTGTGAAAGAGACAAGTTCACTCGAAAATATTTTCTCTCTTGGAGAGAGTCAGAAAAGAGATTAAACCATACTTGTTGATTTTGTTTTAAGCAACATATCATGGGGGAGTCCGGGGCTCCCATGCAGGACTTCTTTGAAAGGTCAACAACTTACGAACAACCGATACAAGCTTGGGAAAACCTAAATCTTTCCAAGTATATGAGGATAAAATACTTGTAGAGGTTACCTTCTCTATGATATATCAAATAACGCCCTTTATATGGAAGGGTGTAGAAGAAGGAATTTGATACCCCACAAGACCATCCCAGTCAAAGGAAACCTCCCTAGGAATTGGAGGGAGCGTACTAAGAGAGAGTGGAAGTCTCTCTTATTCATAAGGTACATGACTAGAAATGTTAACGACGTGATCAAAATATGTACCACTCCTAAAAAAAGGAGTGGTTTCGGTTGGAGATAGCATTGGCATGAGTGTCGTGTCAAGCAAAGAAGAATTAAAATGTTGGGAACACAAAGATGACTCTAAACCCAAAGGTTTATCAGACAAGTACTGTGTTTCTTCTACTACAACAACAACATTGCATAAGCGAGTTAAATGACCTCCTTTGCAAAGTATAAAAAGGAACCTAGGCTTGTATCCTGTACGTCGAGGCTTCTCAATCGTATGAATTCCCCAACATGATTTACAGTGGCTGGTCACAAGCTCTCAGCATGACTTATAGAGGCTAGTGGCTCACTCCAACATGATATATAGAGGCTAGTGATGTATGTGCAGTGTGGCTAATAGTGACTAGAGTTGTGTCCCCAACATGACATGCAGTGGTTGGTTGTGGCATTTGAGACCAAGGTTTCTGGAAAGATTGGGTTTGAGAAATTGTGGGCCAGTAAGGGATTTGGTCTACACCATGGCCCGACCCGACAAGGTAGTACCCTCCAAATTGATTCATAAAGGGTTGCAAAGGAATCATCACCGAAGAAGACGTTTGCGAAGAGAAAGCGTCATGACAAGGGTTACTCATGTGAGGATATATGTTTCCCCCAAATGAAAGGACTCCATGAAGGGGGTTTCCCATACCATAAAACATATTCCCTCTATATAAAAAACCAAATGATAGATGAAGGTCTGTCATGGAAAAATCATTTGTAGGAACTGGTATAGCAGAGGAAGGGTAGCCAGATGGGATGTGATAAGAAGAAAGATTGTGAATTTGAGCACTTTCTCTTGGAGAAGTGAAGCTAGGATTGGATCCATTTGAAGGAATATTCCAACCCCCCATTATGAGATTCGGTTGAGGGATATGACTCCCATCAAATGAAAATGTAGAAAAAGAAGGCAACATGCCCCCAGGTCCAAAACTTGGATTCGTATAAGAAGGTGAAGGAGAGGATTGAAAGTGTGAAGACATGTCTAGCATACCAAGAGAAAGATGATTAGAGACCCAAGGTGCTAATTGATTATCATGGTTATGCATACCACTAGGAAACACATATGTATTCATCCCCATGAAATGAGAAAAGACCATGGGGTGGGTAGCACTAGTTGAGGAAGTCAAGGGAACTCCACTATCCATCATAATGAAAAATCATGATGCAATATAAAAATTGTAGGGCCAAATAATAGTTAGAGGGAACATCAAGAATAAACAAAAGGACAATATGCAGACAAACAGGATAAAGTGGCTGAAAAGGGGCCTCCCTCCCTAAAGTAGGCATGCCTCACCCAAGAGGGGCCTGAGACTCCCTGCCAAAGATCAGAGGTATCAGAATTAGTTATAAGGTCCCTCATGGGATTAACAACCAGTTGGTTAGATCCACCTAGAGAGGTTATCCTCCATAAACTATGTGTTCTTTCCTACCCTTATCTGACCCAGGGTACCTACAGAATAACCCCTGCAAGTAACCTATGTGGCTACCTATGTAAAGAAACTAAGAACCATGATAAAACCAATGCACAGGTGAACATTCGTAAGTTAGGTCCACAGTATGGGCAGGGTAAAAAATCAAGAAATCTCGAAAGAACCACCTCTCACTGTTATAACCCTAAATTGCACCACACATGCTTACCTGGCATCAGGCCAACTCATATCCCTTCCTTGCCAAAACTATGCTGAAAAAACTCTTGAAAATCCTCTTGGGTCAAGGCCCACATGCCCTAACCCATTACTGCACGCGTGTACATGCTGGCAGGCCCACTATAGCCCGTGTGTACCTAACAAAACACAAAAATAGGAAAGTTGCCAACGGAACAAAAAGCTATGGGTCAGTTAACTGAAACTCTCGGCCATGCATGGATGAGAGTTCATCCAAAACCCTAGCTCCTTCTAGCCTATAAAAGAAGGGGTAGGGGTACTGTTTGGAAGAGGAAAATTATAGCGAAGAAACTCTGCCCATTTGTCGAATCCATTGTCCCAACCATTTAGCCTTTCCTCAAGCCAATTGAGAATTCACGCAAAGCAGTTGGAGGACAAAAGAAGAGGAGGAGCCCAGGATCAGGATCAAGGAGCGGTGGCCGGTCTCGACTTTGATTGTAAGTTGATTCATTTTTCAAATAATAAAAGAATACTTTTCCCATCCCAATGCATGAGTTATCTATGGTTTGTTTAATTTATGCTTAATTTCTAACCGTCAAGAAGAAAAGTAGCATGCATGCATAGTGGTTTTTCTTGATTGCAAGATTATATTTGGAAGGAGCAGCGCAAGCAACAGACAAAGCACAACGGAGGATCTACCCCACACATCAGTAAAAAGGTTAGTAGTTCCTTTCCATGCATGTATTGTGAAAGAGGGTTTTAAGTTTTGGATGGTAGGTTAAAAAGTAATTTCTTTATGGTCAAAATCTGCATGCAAGTCTGACCCTAGTTTTCTAGTTCGTAGGGTATTTTTCCCAACAACAGAGTTGGCGACCGTACTGGGGAAGATACTCTTTAGGGTTTCCAGATTTAGTTGAGTTTTTGGGTAGTTTAAGAGATTAGATTTTATGTTTCTTTGCCTGTATTTTTCTGTAAGGCCTGAGCTAGCAGGGAGCCTGGTTCTTTATACCAGTTTTCCCTGACTGTTGCTTGAAGACAATTGTCAGGACACATAGAGGTGCACGCGGCCTGCAGAAGGCCAGCACACGTGTAACCGTGCCCTAACCTCTTATAGCCAGCGTGTGAACGCTAGCTGTAGAGGTTTCAATAGCATGTAGGAGTTCATAGAACTTGAGAGGCAGTCCTCCTCTTCCCTGTCAGAATTATACATTCTCAGGGGGTTTTCTAGATCCTGTCTAAGTCTTGCTGGTTCATAGTCCTGTCTCAGTTTGTCTTTTTGTGTTTTGTTATTCCTTGCAATTATTTTTCTTTTCTGTTAGAAGAAGCATCCAAGCCTTCAAGAGACCCTGGTTATCAATACAATAGGCCTCTTCCTGGTCTGGGCTACCTGTGTTTATTTTTGTCTTAGATTTTATACATACACGCGGCCTATACAAGGTCAACCCACATGTACACGCGTTCTGTTTCAGCTCAATGCGCGTTCGCACACGTGCTGTTTTAGTGACAAAAGCGTGCTTGACAGGCTACTTTTTGGTCAAGGTGGGGCAGTCATCCCCTCATTTGATGAGAAATATTTCCCTCAGGTGTTTGAGTCTAGGGTTGAAAAATCAGTAGGTTAGGTCCTCTTACCCTTAGCTTGCTTTTTCTTGGTTGATAGTTGACAGAAAACATAAAAAGAAAAATTTTGTTTTATGGTTTTTAGGAAAGCTTAAGAGTCTTTGTTTTCTTTATTGCCATTGTGTGCCTTTACTTTGATTCTTTGCGATTTGCGCTTTAATCTAGAATTTGTCTTTATTGGTTTTGTGCTTGTCGGTATTTTCCCTTTGTTGCTTGATTAGCACTTAAATAAAAAAAAAGAGAGAAAAAAAAATCTTTTCATTTTCTTCTTTGTTTGAAGACTGTGTTTCTGCATCAATAGCTAGGGAAAAGTCTTTTTGTTCATAATTTTTTGCAGTGCATTTAGATCATAAGTAGCTTATAGTCGAGCGAAATTCCTTTATGTTTGCTGCATAAAATCTTAAAAAAATTGAGAAGAAAAAGAAATCTTTCTTTGTGAAAAGTTGTTGATTTTTGCATTTAGTAAAAGTCTTTTGTTTCCATCTTTTTTCATTCATTTTTGCTTTAGTCTTTACACATCATCAGTTTCACCCTCATACCCCGTGACGTAATAAATCCCATAAAATCAACGCTAATTTAAAATCTATTAGACTTTTTGTTTGTAGGGTTCATACACTAGTTCAAGACTAGGGCCTTGGATTAGGTTGGAGAGGAAACTCTCCAAGGCCCCTCAAAACCAAACATTAGAGTATGTGATAGGGAGTGTAGAAGTCCAGTTTCATGGAATTTATCTGGGACCCCCCTCTAACACAAGGGATAAACATGAGGTCGCATGCGGAAAGGTAGTGGAGATAACCCCTCCAAAGCCAGACCAAGGGTAGTGGAGAACACATATCGAGGGCTTGTTTTGGGATTCTGTCATTTGCATTTGCCACGGGGCTTCATGGGTCTTGAATTTGTTCAAGGTCCTTAATTGTCTCCCAAACCATTTTCTCTCGATACCCTTGACAGGTTTCGGGCTTGATGCCCTGCTCATTGTGGTCTACCCGACTTTCGACTGTACCCGCCTGGTCACTGTTCACGTGCTGGGAAACTAGTTGCCAATTATTTTAAGGACATACACAGGTGACTGTGGGGGTATACCATGGTACCTAGTATAGACATCAGGCCATGCTTTGTAGAGAATACCTAGAGGGTGCTTCCGTGTTCAAGTTGCACTTGCACCGGTAAGTTTCTCTAGTGTTGGTTGTTGTAACTGTTCTTCCAACTAGTTTAGTGTTTGCTTGACTTATCTCTTAGGGGATTCCTTTTTAGTGTGTGTTACTGTTTGAACGTATAAAATACCTTATCATGTCTTGGATCTTCTCACACAGTGGAGGATCCTAAGCTCCACCGGTCACGAAGGCTTCTGGGCCTGTCGCCGGTTATACTGGAGCCACCCCCGCCACCATTGAGGTGGAAGCTAGACCAACAAGGGTCTTTCGAAGCAACCGGGTTACAAACCATTGTGCCAAAACAACTCCTGGAGGAATCAACCGCCAATATTGGCTCGGTTGAAAACCCAACCACTGATACCTGGCCATTAGTTATTGTACCAATCTAATTTTATGAACGCCTGTCAGTGCCTCACACAGCTATGGAAACAAATGTTGTTACTTCCTCTGGGAATTCTTCCATTCCCACCACCATTGCTACCACAGGAGAAGCATATCCTAACTTGCCATCATCGGTCCGAGCCACCATGGTCTCGGCCACAACTATGTCGCATAGTGGACCAATCCCATCTATCGCGGCAGCCACAACTCCCTTCACACCTAGTGCGATAGACCCTCTATTTTCATACAGGATGCCTAGTTCTGGTACAAGTCCTGCACTCACTTACTCCACTTTACAGACTTTGGGTCTGGGGGTAGGGAGCTCCAACACTCCTCTGCAAGGTCAACTTAGGGGCATTCCTGTCCCTTTTAACGCTTTTTCTTACGCTGGAGGTCATATCTCTCCTTCATCCCCTTTGCTTGGTGGTCTGCATCAACAGTCCACCGGGAAACCTGCACACACTAGTTCATTTGGAGCTGGGAGTGAAGGAACACCTGCACACACTATTCCAGTAGGTTCGTCACCATTTGTTTGGAATGGGACGTTTGGTAACAACACTTTCACATCCACCGCTTTCCTGTCTGGGGGCATTCCCATTTTTGGACAATCTACTCTGGTGCAGGGTATTATTCCTGCACCGAGGGCACATATAGCAGGACCTTGGAACTCAGGACAAGGATCCGTTCCCTCCTCTAGAATGCCATTCTGGGGTAATTCTTTCCACAGTCAATGGAACCCCTGGACAGACTACTATGCCTCTCCCATCAGGACTGACATGGGGTAATCCTTCCCCCATCCTATGAATGCCCAACATCCTATGTCTTTTATGGGGAATCAACAAATGATGTGTCCACAGATGCAAAGTCCTTACACTGGTCAGGGACATGGTTTCTACAAGAATCTGGGCCAGTAGCCAAACTTTTCCTGGCAACCTAGTGCCAGTCAAACTCTAGGACCCTTTTTCCCAGGCCATCAACAACAACCCAAACTACCATTCCTGGCGATGTTACACTTGCTAGATTTGACAAGGTTGTTAAATGATCCTATTTGTCACGATCCATGTTGGCCTCCTATGCCAACGAAGTTGCCTTCAGACATTCTCAAGTTCGAGGCCAAGCCTAATGAAGATCCAGGTGATCATGTGACTACCTTCCATTTTTGGTGTTCATCTAACTCATTGAAAGATGACTCCGTCCAGTTGTGATTGTTTCAATGCACTCTTATTAGGAGTTCTGGGAAATGGTACATCGAGCTCAATCGCTCCAGATACTCTTCTTTTGGCAAACTGGCGATGGCCTTCCTTAACCATTTCCAGTTACCTATGAGATACGAAACTGGCACAGAGATGCTTGCCAATTTCGAATAGACAATAGCAGACCATATCTTTGATCATATCCAAGAGTGGAGACATCGAAAGAGTCTAATCAAAGTACCAGTCCCACCAGCATTCCTGCTTGAGTGATTCCTTAAGTCTTTAGTCCCATAATTATCCAAAGACGTCACGACTTTAGGAGTTTTCTTTGAAGAAGATGCCATCATGAGGGCTCAACAGTTTGATCTCATCTATTCTCAGTCTGGTTTATTATACAACATCCTGCTGGATGCACCACGATCGATACTGGATAAAACTAGACAGAGAGATGGACCACATGCCGATGGTATTGTTGGTTCAGCACAAACCAAGCCTGCTAAGCAATTGACAAAGAAATTGCAAGAGTTATCTATCCAACACTCAACAACCATCTAGACTACTGCTTTGGTTTCTTCTCCTACCCAAACGTTGGAAGTACACTCCATGCAGTCGACTAACCCAAAGGCCACCCAACAGCCTAAAGGGAAGAAAAAACAATGAAAGAAGGGTAAGGGGGAGAAAAAACCCACTGATAATATTGGCGAGGGCAGCATGGAAAAACAAAAGGTGAGTTATCTGTGCAACTTGTGTGGGGAAGACCACCCGACCCATCTATGTCCTTGACTTGCAGAGGCCCAAGAGTTTGTCACACAACAACAACAAGCAGTGTTGACTAATCCCTTTCAACATGGGAAAAATTTAACTCAAGCCTCTACAAGTACCGAAGGGGGCAGCCAAGAAACCTACCCTCGTCCAAACAATTCCTCATCTGCAAACGTATATATGGTTAGGGGTGACGATTTCATAATGACTAGAGCGCATGACTATAGTAAACAAAGCACCTCTGAGAAGGGTAAAGAAGCTGAAATCCCATCTCTTCC
This sequence comes from Picea engelmannii, assembly GCA_009831015.1. Taxonomy (NCBI): domain Eukaryota; kingdom Viridiplantae; phylum Streptophyta; class Pinopsida; order Pinales; family Pinaceae; genus Picea; species Picea engelmannii. The sequence continues at coordinate 90,146 of ML812239.1, forward strand.
TCTACAGATCGAGAAGACGTTGGGAGAAACAATGAAACACATTCCAAAGGGTGCATTTAAGAAATCTTCTCACAACCCAAATGCAAGGCCGCCCATAATTACTCTGTGGTGGAAGATTTATCACAAACCCCTTGTGTGATTTCTGCTTTGGAAGTCCTCCAAAGATGCCCGGCTCAGAGGAAAGCCTTGTTGATTTCTTTAGGCTCTACTGAGACTTGTAACCCGGGTACCATCATGTTAGATACAACTGACTTAAAACCTCGTCTGCCTTACCACGTAGCATTTCAGATAGTAGTGGCTCATCCCACGAAAACTTTTACATGCAATATCTTCCGCACGGTGGTCGACGAGGGCGCCTTGACATGCATTATGTCATTAGAATGTTGGAAGGCCATTGGCTAGCCTGCTTTGTCTCCGTCACCTACTCTCCTCACTGCGTTCGACGGTCATTCTTTCTGACCACATGGCATCGTCCCTTCTTTCCCTGTGAAGTTAGGAGGGAAGAACGTGTGCGTCGAAGTAGAGGTAGTTGATGCCCCCCTTGACTATAACCTCTTGTTAGGTCGGAGTTGGACTTATGCTATGCAAGTTGTGGTTGCTATAGTTTTCCAATTCTTGTTGTTTCCACACGAAGACTGGATAGTGACTATCAATCAATTGTCCTTTTCTAGACCCGACCCAGCTTTGGGAGCATCCACAGTTTCCATGATTGATAATCCTCAACCAAGTGTCGTTAACGTAGGAGTTGGTTTGTTCCCATCCTTGATGGGTACCTTCGATTACCCACCTCCTCATGACGATTTCAAGTTTATATCTAATCACCACAGGGCTGATATTTTTCACGTTTCGTCGTTCTGCACGACTTAGTTTGCGGATCCGTGGATTATTCCTTTCCCATCAGCCATGATGGATGAGACAAGGCACTCCGACATGTCCATTCCCTTGTCGGCAGCTGAAGTAGCATACTCTTTAGTCCAACAAGCTTCAGCTAACCCTGATCTGACTCCCGCACAAGAATTGGATCCACCTCTAGAGCCTATCTAGGCTCAGGGTTCTCTCACCAACATCGATTCATTAGAATTAGTCTTGCCTTCTGATGAAGCAGTAATCGAAGCAATGACTAGTCCAGACAAACCTTGGGAAGATCTTCATCATAGATCATATTTCCTCCTAGAGTTACGTCGAATCGAGGCAGGAGAATTCACTATCACCATGACGAGAGATCAACCATGTCCTATTAATCTCTTAGCTACACAGGAAATTTATGCTGAGGGAAATATGACGACTATCGCTGAAACCATACCTATTAACATCTCCCGAAACCCTGGCATCATGGAGAATCTCTTCGTCGAAGTGGATTTCTCCCCCGAAGAGATTCAAATTTACACGGATGTTTTCAAAGAATTCCACGGCGTTTTTGCCTGGTCTTATGAGGAAATGCTAGGTATCAATCTGAAAATAGTTGAACATGAAATCACAACGTATCCTGATGCCAAGCCTATTTGACAAAAACTTCATCCAGCCAATCCTAAGAAAGCAGCAGCCATTAAGCTTGAGGTTGAGAAATTGCTCAAGGCAGGTTTCATTTATCCTATTCATTTGACTCAATGGGTGTCAAACCCCATGCCAGTCAATAAAAAAAAAGGCACGATTCATGTATGTAACGATTTTCGTGATTTGAACAAGGCATGTCCAAAAGATAATTTTCCAACCCCATTCATTGACCAGATCATTGATGAGTGCCGGTTGTGAAGCCTTTTCTTTCATGGATGGTTTTTCGGGCTATAATCAAATCCAAATCAAACCTGAAGACCAACACAAAATGACATTCATTTGTTCGTGGGGTACATTCACCTATCGTAAGGTGCCTTTTGGCCTTAAAAATGCTGGAGCCACATTCCAGCGGGCCATGTCTTTTTCATTTCATGACCTCAAACATATAGTCGAGGCCTATCTAGATGATTTAGCATCACGCTCTTGCAAGTGAAAGGATCATCCTACACACCTCAGACTAATCTTCGAACGCTGTTGCTACTTCAGGATTCGCTTGAATCGCAACAAGTGCAGCATTTGAGTCATGTCAAGACGTTTGTTAGGTTTCATTGTATCAACAACAGGGATCATGGTCGATCCTCTTAAGGTGGAGGCAATAATCCAGTTGCCCCCCCCACGTACAATCTTACAACTTCAGAGTCTACAAGGCAAGGAGAACTTCTTACGACACTTCATCGCCAACTATGCCGAAATAACCAAGGGCTTTATGCATTTACTGAAGAAAGATGTTCCCTTTTTCTGGGACGAAGCCTCTCAACGCTCTTTCGATGCATTAAAAAATGCCCTCACAACCACACCTCTGCTACGACCACCTAATTATAACAAATATTTCTTGTTATATCTGGCTGTCGTAGAGTCAACTATAGGCATGGTTTTAGTCCAGGAAGATGATTTGTTTTCAGAATACGTGATCTATTACCTAAGTCGAGGCCTCATAGGACTGGAACTTAATTATTCCCATCTCGAAAAACTTGCGTTGGCAACAGTTCATGTTGTTCAACGGTTCCGTCACTATGTTCTGTTTCACAAGACCACCGTCATTGTTGTCGTGAATCCATTCCAGTACATGTTGACACGACGAGTTATAGGTGGAAAAATCAGTAGATGGATGGTCATCCTCCAAGAATTTGACTTAGAATTTGTTTCATCAAAGTCCAAGAAGTCATTGGTCTTCGAAAAACTTATTTCGGAGGTTCTGGTTGAGTCAGGTGACGTTGTGCCTGAGGAATCGCCTATCCGAGGGGATATGTTTTTGATTCAATCTTCAGACCCTTGGTATGGAGATATACTTATGTATATCCATACTTTGAAGTTCCCCACCTTTGCTTCTCGTGATGAGCGTTGATGGATACGCCATCAGGCTAAGAACTATCTCATACTCGATGATATGTTGTATCGAAGAGGTGTAGACTACATCTTGCGTCGATGTCTCACTCATGAGGAGGTCGTCATAGTGCTCAATGATTGTCATACTGGAGCTTGTGGTGGTCATTTATCTAGGTTGGCAACAACCCAAAATATTTTATGAGCAGGTTACTTCTAGCCCACACTTATCAAAGATTGTATCGAGTCGGTCAAGAAGTGCCATCCGTGCCAAATCTTCTCTCGGAAGATGAGGGCACATCCAGCTCCCATGTTTCCTGTCATCAAAGTTGGTCCCTTCACTAAGTCGGGGATTGATTACACTACATGCAACCCCCCGTCAGCAAGGGGGCACTGCTATATCATTGTAGCTATCGAATACTTCACTAAGTGGGTCGAAGCTATGCCAACGCTTAAAGATGATGGAGAGACCGCAACTCTCTTCTTATTCAACCAGATTATAGCAAGGTTTGACGTCTCGAGAGAGATTGTCACTGATCATGGTAGTCACTTTCAGAATCAAATGATGACCAAGTTAACGTCAAATCTTGGGTTACGGCAATAAAATTCATCACCTTACTATCCCCAAGCCAATGGGTAGGTGGAATCTGTAAACAAAACTCTTAAGACTATTCTACAACAAACTATCAACACAGCCAAGTCAAATTGGCATTTGATGTTATACTTGGCATTATGGGATTACTGAACATCTGTTAAGACTGCAACCGGTTTCTCACCTTTTCAACTCATTTATGGGTTGGAGGCAGTCTTGCCCATCGAATTTCAAATGCCGTCTCTAAAATTGGCAGTACAGTTATTGCCCGACACTTCTCCACTTGAAGAGCAGTTAGTACACCTTGAGCAGCTTGATGAACAACATCGTGATGCGGCCCTAGCCAACGAGGCTCATAAACATAAGGTTAAGTGTCAATATGATAGGTCCGTTCGTTCTTGGGTTTTTTCTAAGGGAAACCTTGTCCTGGTCTATGACCAAGACAAGGACCCCCTAGGGGCAGGAAATTTTAAACCCATGTGGTTCAGACCCTTCATTATCAAAGAGGTGTTAAAAAAGGGCACTTATCGTTTGGTCAATTTTGAAGGGAATGCTTTGGCGGAGCCTAGAAATGGGCTCTACCTTAAGAAGTATTACTCATAGAGAGGTCACTGTGGGTAACTTTTTGTAACATATGTCTAGTCTTTGTACATTACTTTTTTACATTTCTTTTAAAAAGAGTTATGGACGTGTCATTGATGTTATCTTTCGTCAATATGGCAGATGTCAAGAGAGTCCGAGGTGTTCATTGGGTATGCGGACGGTGCTAGTCGACACACGCGGAGGCTTGCCTCTGCAGCTTGGGTAATATTTACACCACAGGGTTAGTTGTTATCTTCCAGAGGTATATTCTTAGGTGACACCACAAATAATGTTGCCGATTACAGTGCAGCTATTGAGTTGCTTCGTGATGCATTGTCATTGGGTATCTCTCGTCTCCGGGTCTATCTAGATGCTCAACTGGTTGTTTTTCAGCTAAACGGAATATACTAGGTTCATGATCCAACTTTACACCGATGATTCCTTAGGGTACGTCTCTTAGAATGCAACTTTGATTATATTACATATTTTCATGTTCCTAGGAGATTAAACCAAATCACAGATACTCTAGCTAATCAAATTTTAGATTGGCATCTCGCCCACATATAAAAAGATCATGGACATAAACATGTAAATACATTTTTGCACACATAATCCATAAGACACAAAAAATAGATAAAAAACCATATATAAACATCATAAAATCCTCAGAGTACATAGATGGACGCAAGCACCTCAAAAGTGGGAACAGTAACGAGTCACTGGGCTTATTCCCTCAAAAAATATATACAACAAGGTGCTCATGGCACATATAAAGTCTAAAGTCTTTTGAGTGCATATGGGCCCTGTTATAATCATCTACTGCATGGGATAAATGCCTAAACAATCGGACCCATGTCCGAGGTTCCCCCACAACATGAGTCTGCATGGATGGCGGCAGGTCCTCTATCTCTGCCATCGGGACTGTGCGAGTGAGCGCAGTGAAGTTCTACTCAACTCACCTAATGACCCTCTTGGCCTCTCCTGCTGGGAGGTTCCCTACTACTGCTGCTCCCCCAGCGATGGCAGCTGCGGCTTCTGGCTGTGGGTGACGCCTGTTTCGTGCATAGTCGGCAGGTCACACGGGTCCCACATCTGGGTGCAATAAATGTTTACCCATCAAATACTCTGGCATACAAAAATGATATATATAACAAAAAGACATAAAAATTACATATGCAAGCAAAAAGACTACAAAGGTGGAGACTTACCCATCTCCCCTCGCTCCTCACCATGAGGCACGGGTATCTCTGGATCTCTAGAGAAGTCGATCCCCACATATGGGTAGTCCTCGATAGCAGGGATCTGTCATGACAGCCAAACAAAAAAGTCATCGTGAAAGGCCTCCACGGTCCTTCCACCACCCTGTCGCGACAGTAACACTGCCCATATGCATACTGCGGGGAAAGAGGCCAGATGTCCTCGTACTACAACTCGAGGACTGAAGCATGAAACTCTCTCGAAAAAGAACGAACACAAGATAGTCCCAAACCTGAAGTTCCTCTGTGTCCGCTGTTGGAAGTCTATCAATTGCCTCTTCATACACTCCAGAAGTGTGGTACCCCAATCAAAAATTTGTGAATTCATGCACTAGATAGCACAGTTCATTTGTGCGCGCGAAGCTTGATGCACGACGGCTGAGTCGGTAAGCCGCCCAATCAACAACAAGATAGTCTGTAGTGCGAGGTTGGTAATCTTGCTAATAGGTACCAAGGAACCTCTATGATCGGTCCCAGCCTCAAAGTACTTAGCTATCAGCTTCGAGACCTTGCTCGACCCCACAGGAAAAGTCTGAAAGTTGACTGGTTCCCCTCTCCTTGAGAGGCCAGTCAGAAAGTAAATATCCTTGGTGGTGGGCACCAAGGATTGCCCCTCTAGCATAAACGCCTCTGCGTCAGGGTGCCAGTAATCAATCAAGGCATTCAGTAGCCTTGGTTGCATGTGCATGAATGGACATAAAAAGAATTTGATCAAACCACATTTCATTAACACGGCCACAACATTCACATCTGTAGAAACCAACTCACTGATTGCCTCATGCTCCCTTTCCCTCCATTGGACATACATCCTACCAACACAACAAGGTAAATTAGGGTCAATGCTTCTTTCCATTTGTTTTTTCATCAATAAGGGGGGGGGGGGGGGGTACACACGGGCTGTAGAGGTGACAGTTGCGTGTACACGCGTGCAGGCTTTACTCTGCATGTGTGTACCCACGAGCTGTCTCTGGACAACCCGCATGTACCTAGGGCCGACCTTTTTGAGGTCGACGCCCACCCCAAAAATAACTTAAATGCTTAAATTGAAGTATTGAATAGCTAGATAAGGGAGTTTTTACTTACTTGATCCAAGAAGAAGTTCGTTTCGTCCACTGTAGCTCCCAGAATCACGATCTTTGGCAAAGGGGGTATTTTGTCTCCAGAGTCAATTTCCAAATCAACAATGGTGATAATGAGCTGCCAACTTCTATTTATAGACTTTTTGGCCTCTTTTTGTCACTTTTTTTTTGGCCCCCCTTATTAGTTTCTTTATATCAAAAACCATTTAGAGTGATCTAGGAGTTATATGGGAGGGATTTGATCGGGTTTTGGGACAATTTTTTTTGAAATATTGACGGTCCATAAAAAATTTTTTTTTTTCAAAAAAAATAAAAAAAAATCAACTTGAGCATATAGGTTAGGATACCACCTCAACTTTTGCATCTTGTTGCCTTTTTCTTATGCTATAGGATCGATCCCATCCGGTTGTGACATGGAACCGTCATATCTTCTCTAGAAGTGTCACAACTTGGTGGTAGAGCTTACCAGAACATGGATGCCCTAGGTAGGTCCTGGTTGCATTATGGTGTCCATGCCGTTTCTAACAACACTGTAGGCTTGGGAGTTCGTATAGTCTTTCCTGAATATGAGTTTGAGGCTCATTTGCATGAGTATTTTTTCACTCTTTGTCTTACCCTTAAGACTCCCAAAAAATAATGGGTCTCCTTTTAAGCCCTTTTCAGACCCTCTAAACATGAAAATATTGCCGAGCGATCTTGTGACGTTTCATGCTCGTTAAACTGACATTTGAAGTCACGTATTTCTGGCGGTAGTTTACCCCTTTTCGGTCCAGATGGTCAACTGTATGAACAAAGGTATACTCTATTGAATTCACATTCTTTAGAAGAGTATCCTCAGGTATGATTTTATTCCTTTTTCGGGCCTGAGGGACTAAATTTACGAAAAAGAAACCCCCACGAAGTCCATAGTTAATCTCTTTTCAGACTCCCTAAAATTGAAAAGATCGCCGAGTGACCTTATTCCTTCACACTCATAAAATTGGTCTAGAAGAATATTCCTGACGGATTCCATAGTTAAGCTTTTTTCAGACTCCTTAAAAATGAAAAAATAGTCGAGTGATCTTGTCCTTGTCACACTCGTTAAAATGGTTTTGAATCAATGTCTAATCGGTGCTAGTTTATCCCTTTTTCGAACCGACTAGACTATTGTCGAAAAAGGTACCCCAGTGGAGTCTCCTTTCATGATTTTTCAGACTCTCTAAATATGAAAAACCACCGAGCTTACCTTCTCTGGGCTCATTAAACTTACATCGAAGGAAATTACCATTATGTGTTCTATCAACTGCATTTGCATACCTTATCCACCATCCTTGTGACAGTTTTCTTCTGCATCTTAACACCCTTGGCCACTGGAGGATTTTTCCCGAGTATAATTTTCCAGAACATCAGTCTTGTCCTTGTGCCTTGAGCTTGTATGTTTGCAATACTCGTTCCTCCATTGTAACGTAAGATTCCTTTATTCTTTTTCAAAAATTATCAAAAAGAACAAAAAAATCAAATATACCCCAAAAAGAGGATGGGAAAGGTATTTTCTTTATTGGTAGCATAATGAGTCGTCCTTGGATAAAGTACATCTGTCCATTTGATCATCAGACTATGGGATGTAGTACGAACTTAGGAATCTTTTCTCTCTATATAGAGTTGTGTCCTCCACCGTTTGGTTACTCTTCCAAACATATGGAGAGTTTGCGTTGCCCCCTGCTTCGTAGACTTATGATTAACATATATGTTGCCTGAGTCTTATCACTTGTCGTGCTATTATCCAAGGGAATTTTTTCACTGAGCCTGAGTCAGTCCCTCTGCAATATGTCTCTTGTCCGCATACTCGGCCATCCTGAACGTCCAATCAAGTCTTTGTTCGAAATCACTGAAGCCTTCAGTCCGATCATCAAGATTATCAAGTCCTTAATTGACGAGCCATCGAAGACCTCTGGGTAGTGCAGTCGTACACTCATATTACACTCCTACCCGAGTTTTAGAAGATTTTGAAGTTGTTGCTCGAGCTCTAAAGTACAACCATCAGGCCGAATTAGCTTCTAGGAGATAGATACTATATATGTATATCTTCCTGATTTCGAGATGTAGCTCCGCTGTGTATTATTCGTGGCTACTCTTTATAGTTATTTGACATGGATCTACAATGTATTTGATTGGTAGCCATGGTTCTATTTTATCCCGAGCATGGGTATGCTCGCCTCAGTAAGACACTTGTTATTTTGCAGGCGACACCTCTTGGTTTCTGATTCTTGGGCTCACTCATTTATCATATCAGTACAGATTGGTAAAAGATTGGTAATGTATTTTGGCCATCAGATGCTCTTCTGACCTCACACATTAGGGGGCATCTGTTATAAACCTGAATTGCATCACACATGCTTACCTAACATCAGGCCAACTCATATCCCTTCCTTGCCAAAACTATGCTGAACAAACTCTTGAAAATCCTCTTGGGTCAAGGCCCACGCGCCCTAACCCATTACTGCACACATGTACATGCTAGCAGGCCCACTATAGCCTGCGTGTACCTAACAAAACACAAAAATAGGAAAGTTTCCAATGGAACAAAAAGCTATGGGTCAGTTAACTGAAACTCCCGGCCATGCATGGCCGAGAGTTCATCCAAAACCCTAGCTCCTTCTAGCCTATAAAAGAAGGGGTAGGGGTACTATTTGGAAGAGGAAAATTATAGTGAAGAAACTTTTCCCATTTGCCGAATCCATTGTCCCAACCCTTTAGCGTTTCCTCAAGCCAAAGGAGAATTCACACAAAGCAGCTGGAGGACAAAAGAAGAGGAGGAGCCCAGGATCAAGATCAAGGAGCAGTGACCGGTCTTGACTTTGATTATAAGTTGATTCATTTTTCAAATAATAAAAGAATACTTTTCCCGTCCCAATGCATGAGTTATCTATGGTTTGTTTAATTTATTCTTAATTTCTAACCCTCAAGTAGAAAAGTAGCATGCATGTGTAGTGGTTTGTCTTGATTGCAGGATTATCTTTGGAAGGAGCAACACAAGCAAGCGGACAAAGTGCAACAGAGGATCTACCCCAAACATCAGTAAAAAGGTTAGTAGTTCCTTTCCATGCGTGTATTGTGAAAGAGGGGTTTAAGTTTTGGGTGGTAGGTTAAAAAGTAATTTCTTTATGGTCAAAATCTGCATGCAAGTTTGACCCTAGTTTGCTAGTCCGTAGGGTATTTTTCCCAACAACACTCACAGAGGTAAATGTACTAGCAAGAACCCCATATATGAATAGATCCCAGGAAATATCTATGAAACTAAGAAGTTATTGGGGGGATATCCCCTCAACCAACCTTGCACGACCTTGTGCTTAACTCCAGTGTGAGAAGAGTCTCTTGACGTAACCAATTATACAATGGGTTTCACCACTCCCTTAGTCAGACACATATGTTGAGTTTAATATCCTTAGAGAAGTTTACTCACAAAATCCTATTCCAAGGCTCTAAATCTTAAGCTAGTTTGTGCACCCTGAAAAATAAAATCATTTCTAATCAATTTAAAATTTATCAGCATTACTTTTAGTGGCTTTGATTACTCAAAAGGTTTGGTCATGAAACTGATGATGTTATGACTCAGTACGTAAAATAAATTAATATGAATGAAATGCACAGTCCTAACTTCAATCCCCAATAAATGATAATCTTTTCAAAATAAAACTTTCAATTTAATTCTACAATTCCAAATAAGATGCAATCTTTCCATACATGTACTAATATCAATGATAAGAACCCAAAATATCAAATCCCAACAATGAAAAATGTATTTTTTGTATTTTCAATATAATAGAATGAAAATGCAAGGACTAAACAACAACTTGATATAAATATCCTACTGTATGTAAACAGAGACAAATCAAGTATAATATCAAAAATAAAACACCCATCCCAGGATGAAATGACAACCAATGAAAAGGATGATGAAAAAAGAAAAACTGCTTGAAAATTCAACCAAAGAAAGGTTTCTTATCACTCTGTAGGAACTTAACAATCATGACATAGACCTAAGAAGACTCAACAACCATCAAAACTTACCCAACAAACATCAAACTCAAAAATCAAGCAAACAAGGATGATGTACATGACTGTTCAGGAGAAAACTACATATATACACTTTCTACAGAATGACAACTCATGTATGTACGCGACTGCCCAGGAAAAAACCATGTATATGTATTGAAATACTGCCAGGTTAAGGATAATGCCAAGAAACTCAGACTCAAAATGAATAGAGGCTGTCAATAAATCAGACAACAAGAAACTCCAGATAAACGAGAGCAATCAAAGGAGAAAAACACTCCAAACCCAGAAAAGAAAAGTCCATCCCTAGTATGGTTACCAATTATTCTATGACGAAAATCACTCTATGGCATGGGGTAAACCACAACAAATGGAAATGACTGCATAAATCAACTCTAATCTCAAGTATTCTATATAGACAAATATGCTAACAAGACAAGATAAAGAGCCTACCTCATCCATACATTCGATGAAGTCCACTGTATAACACTTGACTCAAAGCAATACACCTGCAACTTGTCCTCAACAACCAAGATACACACGAATATAATGATACTATATAAATTTGGCACATATAATAGCATAATCCATTAATATTCATAAATAATACGCCCACATAATAACAATTCAAATATTTGCAAGATATTAATTCGATGAGAAAATAATATTTCTATTAAAATGTAATCAACAAAAGTGTATGAATGACAAACTTCAGTGTCAACACATTCAGAATCGAGAAACTAAGTCCCTTCCATTTGGGCCTCCACCACTTCAATCCTCCACCAAAGGCAAGCTCATATAAGAGAGAAAATGAGGTTATCCATCAAATAGGGAAGAGATTGGGGGCTAAACAATGTGTTCAGTCTTAAAAGGACAAAGGGATGCAGACTCAATATGAAGTGAATAATTTCTCTAGAGTAACTTTGCTTTCAAAGTTGAATTCTTCTCCTCTCCTCCATAGCTTAGATATGGCCCATTTATAGCCTTCAAATGGAATTGAAGGTCCTAGTCTAAATGTTTCCAATATATGGAAGGTCAAGGATCATGGATCTTGTGATGTGACATGGAAACCCGACACCATTTTTTAATTTTGGGCACCAAACTCGATGTACACAGACTGTAATGGTGTAACCTGCATATACACATGTTGTATAGCTGTTAGGGTGTGTATATGTGGAAAAATACAATTTTTATCTTTGGGAACTGCAAAAAGGGACTTCAAGTCTGCATATGGAAATGGAAAAGGCCTTTTGAGAAAGTTGCATGGGGTGAGGCAAATCTTGCTATAAAAGTTGCCATCAATGCCAAAGGGAGAGATTGTCAGGCAGTTGGTTTAGATTGATGGAAACTTGGTTTGGATAATTGGTTTTCATTGATTTCAACCCTTGGAGAGTGATATTCTATATTGATGTCAACCCTTAGATACAAATGTCAACCTGTGAGTATGTCTAGTAACACATTTTGGTAGCCACAAAAGTTTGGGTAAGGAACCTGGTTTTGTTTGAGGCATAAAGGCATGAAGATCAATGAATATGTAGGTAATATTATTCTATATGGGTAGTGAAATTCATGCCATTTTTAGTGATATATGGTACGTCACGTGGTTCTTCACGGTTAGTGAGATATGGCCTTGTGAAGTTGGAGGACCCTCAAGAATATTCTAGAAACCCCTAAAAGGTCAACAAGAAGTCAATTATTCCAGAAGCTCCTAGAGAGTCATCAAAAAGTTTGCTAGTCAAAGTGGTTGAAACAATAAATTAATTATGGGCAAAGTAGTTGTAACAAAAACATTGAATAGTCAAAGTGGTTGAACAAGAAATCAACTAATTATGGGTAAAGTAGTTGTAACAAGAAGGTTGAATAGTCAAAGTGGTTGAGCAAGAAATTAATTAATCATGAGTTAAGTTGTTGCAAAAAGAAAATAATTAAAAATAAATTAGTTGCAACTAGAAGTTGTGAGTTTACTTTTTGTGGATAAATTGGTTGTAAGTGGACAAAGTGGTTAGAAGTGGGTTAGCTCTAAAAGAAGGAAGTTTGGTAAAGTAGTTAGAAGATAACCGCTAGAGGAGGCTACTCAGAGAGTATAAATAAGAGATAAATGGTCTCCTATTAGCACCTATTGAAAATATTGAATATCTATAAGTGAATTAGGTAACAAAGGAGATCTGAGGCGAATTTCAGGGGGAAGGTGAAGTAAATAAGGCAGAAAATCCAAGGGACGATGAAGTCTTTTAATGATGTGTTCTAAGGTATGTTATTTATAGGTCATCTCACCATTTTTGCAATAATTTGTTTTATAAAATGATTCAGATAGATACACTTGGAGGATATTGAGAAAACATATCAAGGTACCTGTGGTATAAATTTCATCTTTTGGTTCGTTGTATTTTGGGAAATACACTTTATGGAAGATAGGTTTTTTGGCTAGTCCAAAAACTAGTTTTAAACAGGTGTTCCAGGTAAAACGGTCACAACTTCTTCTTATAAAATCCAAATGATATGATACCAATTGTAATAGAAATATTATAGGTCGTAGTTTTTTTTGTGAAATATTAATAATAAAATATCAAATATTGATCACGTGTAATGCTGTACAAGTTCGCTCTCTAGAATAATCTATAATTCGGCAAGGTTTGCCATTTTTTCTATAAATCCTTTTCTTGGAGGTTCTAAGCAGTGAAACCTAGAGGAATTGCAGAGAATACACTGAAGAATATTTTTTTATCATTTTCATACCTTTAATCATTTCAGTTACAGAGTTATTCTTGTTTCAAATTATGGTTGTTGACTAATCCAAAAACTAGTCATGTGAGACTTAGGTAAAGTTTGATGAAAATATTATTCTCTTGTTGTTGAAGTTGAGGAAGATATGCAAGTCTTTGATCACATACACCGAATATGTTACAAAATTACAAGTATGTTTATATGCATGTTTTTATGGTGACATTTGGTCATGACATGGTACATGCTTGAGGCTACATAACAATGAGGGTTTGGCACATGGTTTTATGTATGGGTTTATGTCATTTGGTTTATGAATAGTGTGATGTATTGCTAGAGGCCTTTTGTTGGATATCTTGGTGCATGCCTTTTTCATATGGTTGAGGTACATGTTGGGTACATGGTTGAGGCATGTAGTTGATGAGTTGGCACATACATGAGGTGTATATTTGATTATGTTGGTACATCTTGATGAGTCATAGTTGATGTGTTGTTGATACATGATTGGTACATGCTTGGTGCATTGCTAGAGACACTTTCTAGTAGTACTGTTGGACCATAGTTTATGGTTGATGTGGCATATATATATTGGTATATTATTAGAAGCAGATATTGATCTTGGTGATGGTTATGAGGTGTTGTGATGTGCATGGTTGATGAACTTGTGATAGTACATGTGATAGTTATTGTTGTACATGATTGATTGATGAGATTATTGTGATAGGTTATTGACACATGTTGTTGGTACAGGTTGTTTGGTACAGGTTGTTTGGTACATGTTATTACAAGTTGTTGGTATAGGTTGACAATGACAACGATTTTTAGGGACCTAACCTACCCAACCTCTCAAGTGGGTAGAATAGTATGTTTCCATGTAATAAAGGTCAATATTAATAAGGCCTAGCAATAAGGAGGAATAAGTAAAATGTAAGAAGACCAAATAGAAGCTTCTACTTCTAGAAGGATCTTCCTCTAGATTATTCTTTTGGATAGATAGATTTAGTATAAATAGGAATAGAGGGTATGAGAAGTTTTGTATTGGATATTATTGTAATAGATATTTTCTTTGTTGGAGGTTGCCCCCTCGAAGAGGCAAGTGAACATTGCTATTAGTAATCAAAGTGCTCATTCTGGTGTTATTATCATATTATTATGGTATTGTTTTGGTATTATTCTAGTTATATCCTTGTTTCTCTGCTATTTCTAGATAAAATATTTCTGTTTTGCATACTATTTTATATCTGGAATACTACAAGTGGTATCGGAGCACCTTCCTGGGTAGAAAATTGTGGGTTAAATTTTTTCAGGGTAGAGACATATTTTGACATCTTAAAGCTACAGAGATTTGTTGTTACATGCATAAACCTATGGTTGGGGAGTCATACATGCAGGAAATACAAGAGGTACTTAAGAGCATATTTTTTGGCCACCCTTGTAACCCCTGTTGGCACCTCTTCGAGTGGTAGTGCATCAAACAACACCTGTATAAGGATCAACCTAGATTTCTTGAAGATCTCCATAGATAAACTGATTGGCCTCCTGAATGCTATAGTGCCATCAATAACAACACTCAGGAAGATACTCTACAATACATGGGTAATTGGGTAGTACGGATAAGGGCACGACCTAGCCTCCTTAGATGGTTCCCTAAGAGATCGGGCCAAGTAATATTGTTGGAACCCACATGTATATCAAAGAGCTATAAAACAGGGAAAACCCTTGTCTGTAGAAACCCTGAATATCCTACCCCTAGGGACAAAAACAAAAAAAATAGAACATACAAGATCTATTGCAGTGCAACTGTGCCTTCTACATTTTGTTTGCGAAATTACTACACATTTGTTCCTGTTAAGCATTTGGGCATTTCGTCACTGCAATATTCTTCAGGCCGAAGTATAATCTGCAAGAGTAAAAAAACAAAAAGGGAGTATAGTGGTCCCTCCGACACACTTATTTGGTACCTATTCCATTGGATTCCCCTTTTCTCCTTGATCCCAGCCATACCCTTCATTTTTAATCCTTTTTGTTTCAGTGGACCCAACCCCTTCCCAGTTTCCCTATTTTTCCACCTATTCCATTTTATTTCCCTTCTTGAACTGATTGTCATGGTAACTATCACTTATAAGTTATTTTTTGTGGTCCCACCTACCCATTCTTCCTTCCTCGCACTTCCCCTCTCCAAATGTCTCTCAATGGAAACCAAGAACTCCAAGCTTCCATCAATCAAGCCCATGCCTCTATCGAACACATGACATCTAAGATTGGCTCTAGAAATTCCCACATTGTAAAAGTAGAGAACAAATTTGACACCATGGAAGACAACTTCACAACCTAATTTACCACCCTCCAGTCTACTGTCAATCAATTGTTGAAAGTCCCTATAGGTCCTTCCTCATTAGACCAACCTGATGTTGTTGATTCCTCTCAGTCTCTGCATTTTCAATCCAACTCCTTTCATCATGAATCTCGTCTTCCCGTGTAGAGGTCAAGAAATTTGATGGCTCCGATCCTACGGGTTGGGTCACTCAAATGGAGCATTATTTTTATCTTCATGGTATTACTGACGATTTAGCCAAAATTCACTATGTTGTCCTCTATATAGATCCTGAACATTGACAAGAGTGGAAATGGCGTAAAAATTCACATTAGGGGTATATTCCCTTGACCCAATTTTTTGCAAAGCTCTATGCTTGCTTTGATATTGATACCCACTATCTCGGTCGTTTGACAAAGTTGAAAAAATCAGGAAAAGTGGAAAACTTTATCACTACTTTTGAGCATTTGGACTTTCGAATAAAGGGCATGTCAGATGCATTCTTCCGTGAATGATTTATTAGTGGCCTCAAAGATGAAATACGATCCAAGGTTCTCATGCACCACTCTTAGACTTGGTTGGATGGTACTACACGTGCTAAAGAGGCCCAAAAAGTTGTTTTTTCCCAGAACAAAACAACCTCTTTTATTCCTCGCCTTCGACCCACTAATCCTAACCCCCCTGTCACTCCCCTCAAGGTCTAGAAACTAACTAGGCTGAAATGGATGAATGCCAATTGAAGGGTCTTTGCTATAATTGTGATTAAAAATATTTTCTAGGGAACAAGTGTAAGGAAAAAAAACATTTTATGGCCATTTCCGAAGATGTTCCTGAAGATGATGTGACAATTCCCCTTGTTGAAGATCCCTCCATTCCTGATGCCACCCAGGAGCCCGCTCACCCACCTGAAGTTGACCCCATTATTTCCTTGCATGGTCTCATTGGCTTCTCTACCCCACAAAACCTCAAGCTCATTGGCTATATTGAGCACATGAAGGTCATCATCCTTGTTGACAGTGGTAGCACCCACAATTTTATTCATCGTTGCATTGCCTAGGAAACCAATTTCTATATTCATGCTATCAATAATTTTAAAATCGTGATAGCCAATGGTGGGTCCATGAAATGTGGTGGGCGTTGTGAAAATGACCGTCTTCAAATTGGACATTACCGCCTGAAATCTTAGATGTTTTCCATTGACATGGGTGTTTGTGACATTGTGCTAGGTGTTGAATGGTTACACACTTTGGGTCCCATTCTTATGGATTTTAAGGAATTAACCTTGCAATTCCAATAGGAGGGACAAAGGTATCAATTCCAAGGTCTCACAACTGGTTCTCCTAAGATCATTAGTTCCTATCACATGGAAAATGTCCTCAATAAAGGACACTTTAGTATTATTGCTCAACTCCATTCTATTCAAGCAGTTGAGACACCCTCTATGCATCTTGACCTCCACGCTATCCTCTCCACACATCAAGCTATTTTTTCCACCCCTCAGGGACTTCCTCCATCTCGTGGTTTTCATGATCATTCCATTCTCCTTGTTCCTGACAGTCTTCCTCCCAATGTTCTCCCTTATCGTCATTCCCTTTCCCAAAAGAATGAAATTGAGAAAATAGTGCAGGAATTTCTCCAAGAGAGTGTTATTTTCCCCAGTACCAGCCCTTATTCTTCCCTTGTGGTCATGTTACTTAAGAAATAAGGTACTTGGTGCATGTGTCCTGACTATCGTACCCTCAATAAAATCACTATCAAGGACAAGTTTCCCATTCCTGTCATTGATGATCTCTTGGATGAGATGAGTGGTGCTCAATACTTCACTAAACTTGATCTGCATCCTGGATACCACCAGATACATATGAAAGAAGTTGACATACCCAAGATTTCCTTTCACACTCACGAGGGTCACTATGATTTTTTGGTCATGCCCTTTGACCTATGTAATGCCCCCTCCACCTTCCAAAGCCTCATGAATCATGTCTTCCATCCTTTTCTCCGTCATTTTGTCATAGTTTTCTTTGATGATATTATCATCTATAGTAAAACTTGGCGATCCCATCTTTCCCATGTGGATGAAATTCTCCATCTACTCTCTCAGCACCAACTTTTCCTCAAACTCTCTAAATGTTCCTTTGGCGCCTTCAAAGTAGAGTACTTGGGTCATATTGTTGGCAAGGCTGGTGTCCAGGTGGATCCTAAAAATATTGAAGCAATGTAGGATTGGCCTTGTCCCCCACCCCAAGACTATCAAAAGATTGCATGGTTTTTTGGGTTTAACAGGCTATTATCGCAAGTTTGTTCAAAATTATGGGAATATTGCGGCCCCTCTCACTGCTCTCCTTAAACATAATTATTTCACTTGGACTCTCGTAGTGGATCATGCTTTTCAAGATTTGAAGAAGGCTATGTGTACTACTTTGGTCTTGGCCCTTCCAGTTTTCACAAATACCTTTGTCCTGGAATGTGATGCCTCAGGTAGAGGAATTGATCCATCCTTATTCAAGAAGGCAGACCTTTGGCCTTTACCAACAAAAAAATGTCAGAATGCCATTTGGGCCAATCAATCTATGAAAATGAAATGTTGACTATTCTACATGTAGTGGATCTCTAGCATCCTTATCTCCTGGGGAAACGCTTCCAAATTAAGATAGATCAACAAAGCCTCAAGTATTTTCTAGAGCAACAACCTTCCTCCCCAGAGCAACAAAAATGGGTAACTAAGCTCTTTGGTTATGAATATGAGATCATTTACAAGAAAATGAAATAAAATGTGATTGCTGACACTCTTTCTCGAAATTATGAAGATGAAGGGTCCCTTTTCTCCCTCTCCTTAATTGTACCAGATTGGATCTAAGATGTGTGCCAAGAATGTCTACATGATCCTAAAATCTCACACCTGATCCAAAAATTGCAAGCCAACTCTCTAGTTTCCCTAGGGTACTCTTGGAACAATGTTGAGCTTCACTACAAAGGCCATTTGTATTTAAGTAAATATTCATAACTTAAATCCATGGTGATTTCTTAGATTCATGCTACTCCCATAGCTAGACATTCAGGGTTTACCAAAATGTATGATTGGGTCAAACGTTCTTTTTTCTGAGATGGTATGAAAAAGGATGTTCGCACTTTTGTAGCAGAATGTGATGTTTTTCAATGCAACAAATGAGAAACCATCAAACATCCTGTCACACTCCATCCTCTTCTGATTCCACCCACTATTTGGAGGGACATCTCTATGGATTTTATTATGGTATTACCTAAATCAGGAAATAAGTTAGTCATCATGGTGGTTGTGGATCGTCTTTCCAAGTATGCTCATTTATGTTCTCTTCAACACCCATTTACCACATCCACTGTGGCTCAAGTTTTCATGGATCATATCTTCAAGCTTCATGGTATGCCTCATTATATTGTTTCTGATCGAGATACCACTTTTACTAGCAAATTTTGGCAAGAACTATTCAGACTACGAGGTACCCAATTACATCTCAACACTGCCTATCATCCCCATACTGATGGTCAAACTGAATTTGTCAAAAAGTGTTTGGAGACTTATTTGAGGTGTTTTTCCTCTGAAAGGAAAAATCAATGGGCTCAATTCTTACCATTAGCTGAATGGTGGTACAACACTTCTTACCATACAACTACTCACATGACTCCTTTTAAAGTAGTATATGGCCAAAATCCACCTTCCGTTCTCTCCTACATGCCAAGTGCATCGAAGGTCCAGACGATTGACCAAACAATTAAAGTTTGCGAGGATATTATCTGTACACTCAAAGAGAATTTGTTCATGGCTCAGAATCACATGAAGAAACAAGATGATCAAGGTCGCTCAGAACATCATTTTACTGAAGGATACCAGGTATTTCTTCGACTGCAACCTTATAAGAAAAGTTTACTCAAGGCCGAACATTGTCAGAAACTGGAGGCCAAATTTTATGGTTTTTATACAGTTCTCAAGTGCATTGGACATGTGGCCTATCAATTAGTTTTTCCCAGTCATTCTAAGCTCCATCCTCTTTTTCATGTCTCATGTTTAAAGAAGGTGACTGGAACTAAGTACCAAACTCAAACCAATCTTCCTGAGTTGGATGAAGAGGGATCCATCTGGTTGCAGCCACAAGCAGTTTTGGACTGGTACTGGGGCGAATAATCCTAACCCTTATTCTACAATAATTTCCTCATCTCAAGCCTTGAGGAAAATGATGATTTTAAGGGGGAGGTGTTATAACCCTAAACTGCACCAGACATGCATACCTGGCATTAGGCCATCTTACTTGCTATATTTTCCAAGCCATCACTGAAAAAATCTTCTAAAAAACATTGTTTTGAAGGTGTATGCACCCTACACCACTACTGCCCGTGTACACACACTTGCTGCACCACTACAACTCATGTACACTCACAAAAAATCGCAAAAAATAAAAATTGAAAAGGGATACGGGTTTCTAGGCTGGTACTTAATCAGTTGACCGGCCATAGCCAATCACCCCAAATGTTACTATCTCTTTTGGCCTATAAAATAAGGTGTTGGGGTCCCATTCCAAAAATAAGCATGAGAGCATAGAAACTCTACCCATTTTGATATTTCCCCTTTGCCCCAATATTTTGCAACCATATTGTGAGTTTGAGCCATAATTCCTTCTTCCTCCTTTGCAAATCCTTGCCATTTCCCTAGAGAGAACTGAAGAGGAGAAAAATACATGGAATAAGTTGGTGTATGGTGAAGAGGATCCTAAGACCAAGTTCGAGGAGCAATGCTGGTCTCATGTTGTAAACGAATTTTGTGAGATTAATATAAAGAATTACTTTTTTTGTCCTGCCAAGTGATGTCTTCAATCTTCGTGATTTTGTTTACATTTTTTGATTATGATGTCTAACCCACTAATCCATATATATAATGCATTCATGTAGTTTCTTGTTTGTATTTTGGTGAATGCAGGTCAGCCTTGGGAGGAGACTTGCAGTCGGGAAAAAACCAAGAGAAAAGGGATCGACATCGGACACAGAGTTTAAGGTATGCCTACCGGATCCCTATACTTTGTCTTTTATGTATGATTATGGGGTAATGTCAGGATAGTTGATAAAAAGTAGGAGACTTTAGATGACTACCTCTTCCTACACTTTAGAAACCTGGTGTAGTTCGTAGAGGGGTTTTCTCTCTATATCATAATTGGCGACCGTACTGGGGAAGCCTTCAGGGTCTTTGGGGATGTTCTTTTTGGGTGCTTTGAATAAGTTTATTTACTATTTTTTGAGTTTTTGTAAGCTTTTGTGTCTTTAAGGGATTTTGGTCTTCCATACCAGTACTCCCTTCCTTTTCTTCACAGTTGGTTTTCATATTTTTTGAGAAGTTATAGAGGTGTACGCGGCCTGTAGTGGGCTTACACGTATGGATACACGCCCTACCTTTGGACAACCTGCGTACATACACTGGCTGTTGAAGTGTTGGTAGCATGCCTGTGTTGAGAATTGTTTTTTTTAGAAGAGGCAGTCATCCTCTTCCCTGTCAAAAGTCACAAGTCCTAGGGGTTTTCTTGATTTATCCCTAGTCTTTGTTATAGCAGTCTATAGCCTAGGTCTAACCTCAACATAGCTTTCTTTTCATCAAAATATTTCTTGTCTTTTATTTGAAAGGGTTTTTAGACAAGTTTGTGAGTCTGCTTTGATCTTCCTGTTTGGTATTGTCAGTGACTCCCTGCGATCTACGATTGGGCCTGAATTCATTTCTTGGTCTTGACTTGTCGTCATTTTTCCCTTTTTTGCTTTAGAAGAAAAGAAAAGAATTCATTTTCAAATTTCTTGTTTTGAAGCATATAACAATAAAAAAAAATATTTCATTTCTTTGTTTGGTAAAGTAGTTTAGGGTAGTTGCTTCATTTACCAAGGAAAAAGAAAGTTTTCTTAAGTTCTTTACTTGAATTCTTAGGACATTAAGTAGCTCGTAGTCAAGTGAAATATTGTTTTAAGTTTTTCTTTTAAAAGCTCTAAGAAAAGTAGTTACGAAAAGTTTGGTGAAAGAGTTTTAATTTAGCAAATCTTTATTTGTGAAGAAAGAGTATTTTGTTTTCCAGTATCATCTTATGCTCTTCTCTTTTGTCTCTTAAAGAACATCACTGGTTTCAATTCCGTTCCTTTTACCTTAAGACAACCACTAAAATTAATGATTAATTAAAAGTTATTATACTTTGTGTTTGTAGGGTCCATCAATGCAGTCTAGGCTAGAGACTTGATTTAGGATTGGAGAGGAAACTCTTCAAGGATACAAAAACAAACATAAGATTCTGAATTAGGGAGTGCTTGAAATTCCAATAACCGTGAAATTTATTTGGGACCCCCCTCTAACACAGGGGATAAAAATGAGGTCGTGTAAGGAAAGGTATTCGAGATAACCCATCCAAATCTAGACCAATCATAGTGGGGAACACATATAGAGGGCTTATCTTGGGATTCCGTTGATCGCATTTTCCATGGAGCTTTGTGGGTCTCAAATCCGTTCGAGGTCCTCAGTTGTCTTCCAGAACACTTGCTTTCGATACCCTTGATAGGTTTCGGGCTTGATACCCTGCTCATTGTAGTCCACCCAACTATTGATTGTACCCACCTGGTGACTATTCGCGTGCTGGCAACCTAGTTGCCTTTATCTTTGTGACTTACACAGGTGACTGTGGGGGTATACCACGGTACCTAGGGCAGACATCAGGCCACACTTTACAGAGTATACCCAGAGGGTTCTTCTATATTCAAGTTGCACTTGCATCGGTAAGTTGCTCTAGTGTTGGCTGGTGTAACTGTTCTTCCAACTAGCTAGTGCTCTTCTTGTATTATCTCATAGGATCTTTTTCTAGTGTGTGTTGGTCTTCAAAATGTTAATAGAAATACCTAGTGTGTCATTGATCTTCTCAAAAATTGGAGGATGAGGAGATTCGTCGATCACAAAGGCTTCTTGGCTTGCTGCCGGTTAATCTAGAGCCACCCCTGCCACCGCTAAGGTGAAGACTAGACCAAAAATGGTCTTTTGCGGCGACCGGGCCATAGGAAACTGAGCCTGACCCATCTCCGAGTGGAGACCATTTGATTTCGGAAGAACCAACCATTTCCAACATCAGAGCAGAATCTCTTGGTCCTTATAACCCTCCGATCATTGAGCTATTGATGCCCATTGTCATACAGGTTAAACCTTACGAGCGTCAGGAAGTGTCACAAGCAACGATGGAGACAAATGCTACTACTTCTTCATGGAATTCTCACACTCCCTCTACGACTATCACCACAGGGGGTTTTCCACCTCCTAACCAACCGTCGTTGGTCCAGACCACCATGGTCTTGACTGCCTCTACCTAGAGCAATGGTCCGATTCCATCTATGGCGGCGATCATTGCTCCTTTTACCCAGAGTGCAACAGAACCTCCATTCTCATATAGGATACCTGGCTTCGATACAAAATATGTCCTTTCCTACTCCACTATACAGACTTTATTTCTGGGGGCAGGGAGATCTAACGCTCCTATGCAAGGATCTATGGGGGGAAATTCATCTCCCTATAACACTTTCCCTTATGGAGGGGGTCATATACCTCCTTCATTCCCTTCGCTCGGTGGTTCTCACCAACACTCCGCTAGGCTAAATATAAACTATAGTTTGTTTGGAGTAGGTAGTCAAGGACTTCCTTCCTATAGCATGCCGGTAGGTTTGACATCGTTCTCTTTGTTTGATGAGTTTGGTAACAATGCATTCTCATCAGCTTCCATCTCGTCCGGGGGCAACCCCGGTTATGGACGAAAAAATCCTATGCAGGGTACTATTCCTACACAGGGGGCAAACTTAGGAATTCCTTACTCACAAGGACTTTGGAATCCATGGTAGGGATTAGTTCCCTTGTCAGGGATGCCGACTGGGGGAAACCCCTTCCATGGCCAATGGAACCCTGGGCAAGGCTCAACACCTATGCCCATCAGATCGACAAGGGGAAACCCTTCCCAAAATCCTTAGAATGCGACGCAAGCCCAACTCTTTACATCCTATTACAGGAGTCAGTCGATGACATATCAACAAGTCCAAAATCCATACACTGGTCATGACCATGGTTATTACCAGAACCCTAGTGAGAAACCTAACTTTTCCTGGCAACCTGGTGCCAGCCAAACTCCAGGCTCCTTTTTCCCTATTTATAATCAACAACCCAAACTACCATTTCTGGCAACTCTGCACTTGCCAGACTTGACAAGGTTATTAAATGACCCCATCTGTCATGATTCTTGTTGGCCTTCCATGCCAACAAAGTTTCCTTCAGACATTCCAATGTTCGAGGCTATGCCTAATGAAGATTTAGGAGATCATGTGACCACCTTCCATTTATGGTGCTCGTCCAACTCTTTGAGAGATGACTTCGTTCAGTTGCATTTGT
This sequence comes from Picea engelmannii, assembly GCA_009831015.1. Classification (NCBI taxonomy): domain Eukaryota; kingdom Viridiplantae; phylum Streptophyta; class Pinopsida; order Pinales; family Pinaceae; genus Picea; species Picea engelmannii. The sequence goes on from ML812239.1 coordinate 114,015, forward strand.
TTCAATGCACTCTCATAGGGAGTGCTGCGAAATGGTACATTGAGCTTGACTGCTCAAGATACTCTTCCTTCAGAAAATTGGCAATGGATTTCTTAAACCATTTCCAATTACCTGTGAGATACGAAGCCAACATCCAATTGCTGGCCAACTTTGAGCAGACAAAAGAGGACCATATCTCAAATCACATCCGAGAATGGAGATGCCAGAAGAGTTTGATAAAAGTACCAGTCCCATCTACATTCCTTCTTGAGTGGTTCCTTAAGTCTTTGGTACCCTAGTTATCTAAAGACGTCGCAACCTCGGGGGTCTTTTAAGAAGAAGAAGCGATAATGGGAGCTCAACAACTATAGCTGATTTAATCTTAGTCTAGATTACTTTACGAAGTTTTTCCAGATGCATTGCGGTCGATACTTGACAAGACCAGACAGAGATCTGGACCACATGCCGATGGTATTTTTGGTTCAACACAAACGAATCCTGTTGATCAACTATCAAATTAATTGCAGCAATTGTCAATACAACAGACAATGACCAACCAGACCACTAGTTCGACTGCTCCCCCTACTCAAAAGTTGTATGTACACAGTGTGCAATCGACAAACCCGAAGGCCACCCAACAACCTAATGGAAAGAATAAACAATGAAATAAGGGTAAGGGGAATAAGAAACCCACCAATAATGCTGATGGGGGAAACATAGAAAAGAAGAAGTCAAAGTGTCTGTGTAATATTTGCACGTAAGACCACCTAACTCACCAGTGCCCTCGGCTTGCGGAGGCCCAAAATTTATTGGCACAATAGCAACCTGCTGTGTTAAAGAACCCATTTCCACATGGGAAAAATTTAACTCAAGCTACTTCGAGTGTGGAAGGGGGTAGTCAAGGACCCCCTCTGTCTTCGAGTAATCCTTTCTCCATGACTGTGTACATGATGAAAGGTAATGTTGACATAACAACTAGGACACGTGACTACTGAATGCCAAACACCTTTGAGAAGGGTAAAGAAGCCGAAAACCCATCTCTTCCTCTCCATATTGAGAAGACATTGGGTGAAACAATGAAACACATCACCAAAGGTGCATTCAAGAAAGCTTCCCATAACACAAATGCAAGGGCCACCCAAAACTACTCTGTGGTGGAATATTTGTCTCAAACCCCTTGTGTAATGTCTGCTTTGGAAGTCCTTCAGAGATGCCCTTCCCAGAGAAAGACTCTGTTAGCTGCCTTAAGATCTGTTGAGACTTGTAATCCAAGAATGAGCATGCTTGATATGACTGACTTAAAACCTTTTCTTCCTTACGACATGGCGTTTCAGATAGTAGTGGCTTACACCACAAAAAATTTTACACGGAACATTTTTTGCATAGTGGTTGATGAGGGTGCCTCGACATGTGTGATCTCTTTGGTGTGTTGGAATGCCATTGGCCAACCCATTTTGTCTCTGTCACCTACTCTTCTTACCTCTTTTGACAGTCGTTCATTCCGACCACATGGAATCATCCTCTCTTTCCCCATGTAGTTATGGGGGAAGACCGTGTGTGTCGAGGTTGAAGTGGTTGATGCGTGTCTCGAATACAATCTCTTGTTAGGAAGGATTTGGACCTATTCTATGCAAGCAGTGGTCGTGACAGTTTTCCGGGTCTTGTTGTTTCCACATGAGGGTCAGATCGTGTCCATTGATCAGTTATACTTCTCTTGTCCTGACCCTTCATTGGGGATATACACGGTCCCAATGATTGATAACCCTCAACCTGGAATCATCAATGTAGGGGTTGGTTTGTGCCCACCTTTGATGGGTACTTTTGATTACCCTCCTTTGACCAGTAATGTCCAGTACATATCGACTGTCCCTAACAAACACAGGGATGAAATCTTTCAAATCTTGTCATTTCGCATGACTTACTTTATAGATACGTGGACTCTTCCTTCTCCATTAGCTACGATGAAAGGGATAGGGAACCATGGCATGGCCATGCCTTTGTCCATGGAAGAAGTTGAAAAACTTGTGTTGGCAATAGTTCATGTTGTCCAACGGTTCCGTCATTACATCTTGTTTCGCAAGACTACTGTCATTATTGTTGGGAATCCATTTCAATACGTTTTTACACAACGTGTAATCGGTGGAAATATTAGTAGATGGATAGTTATCCTCCAAGAATTCGACTTGGATTTTGTCTTTGCGAAATCCATAAAGTCGTTGGTCTTCACGAAACTCATTTCAGAACTTCCGGTCGAATCAAGTGATTTTATACTCGAGGAGTTTCCTATCAAAGGAGACATGTTTTTGATCTTGTCTTCGGACCCTTGATATGAAGATATACTAGTCTATCTCCATACTTTGAAGTGCCCCACCTCTGCTTCTCGTGATGAGCATCGCCATATACTCCATCAGGCTAAGAACTATCTCATACTCGAGGAAACTTTGTATCATCGAGGTGTAGATTGCATCCTTCGTTGGTGTCTCACTCATGTAGAAGCAGAAATCATGCTTAACGATTGCCACATCGAAGCATGTGGCGGTCATTTGTCTAGGTTGGAAACAACCCAAAAGATTCTATGAGCTGGTTACTTTTGGCCGACATTAATCAAATATTGTGTTGAGTTGATCAAGAAGTGCCACCCATGTCAGGTCTTCTCTTGGAAGATGAGGGAACACCCCGATCCCATGTTTTTCGTCATCACAGTTGGTCCCTTCACCAAGTGGGGGATTGATTATGCTACATGCAACGCCCCTTTAGCAAGGGGAACCATTATATCATTGTAGCAGTAGACTACTTTACGAAGTGGGTCGAGGCTATGCCAACGTTTAAAGATGATGGCGAGACAACAAATCTCTTTTTTTTTAACCATATAATAGAAAGGTTCAATGTCCCAAGAGAGATTGTCATTGACCATGGCAGTCACTTTCAGAATAAGATGATGTCTAAGTTAATGTAAAAGCTTGGGTTGAGGAAAGAAAATTCGTCACCCTACTACCCATAAGAGAATGGTCAGGTGGAAGCTATGAATAAGTCCCTTAAAACTATTACAATGAACGATCAATTTGGTGAAGCCAAATTGGCATTTGATGTTGTACTTGAAACTATGGGCCTACCGAACGTCTGTTAAGACTGCAGCTAGTTTCTCACCTTTTCAACTCGTTTATGGGCTGGAAGAAATCTTACCTATAGAGTGCCATATCCCCTCTCTAAAGTTGGTAGTACAATTTTTGTGAGACACTTAACCGCTTGAAGAGCATTTATTATAACTTGAGAAGATCGATGTGTAGTGTCAAGATGCAACCTTGGCTAACGAGGCTCACAAACAAAATGTCAAGTGTCAGTATGATCGGTCCATCCATCTTTGGATTTTCTCTAAAGGCGACCTTGTCCTAGTCTATGACCAAGATAAGGATCCCTTGGTGGCAGGCAAGTTCAAAATCATGTGGTTCAGACCTTTCATCGTGAAGGAGGTTATAAAGAAAGGCGCTTATCGTCTGGTGGAATTTGAGGGAAATTCTTTTGCGGAGCCTAGAAATGGGCTCTACCTCAAGAAGTATTACTAGTAGGTGGGTCGCCTTGGGTGAATTCTTGTACATATGTATAGTTCTTATACATTTTCTTTTAAGTTTTTGTCTTTTTGGTTTTATGGACGTGTCGTTTTTAATGTCAAATTTTTCACTGTGGCAGATGTCAAGTGAATTAGAGGTGTTCATTGGGTTTGTGGACGGTGCTATCGACACACTTGGAGGCTTGCTTTCGCAGCTTGGGTGATTTTCACACCTCAGGGATAGTTGCTATCTTCAGGAGGTATCTGTTTAGGTGACGCCAAAAACAATGTCACCGAATACAACACAGTCTTATAGTTTCTTCGTGACACTTTGTTGCATGGCATCTCTCACCTCCGGGTCTACTTAGATGCTCAATTGGTTGTGTCCCAGTCAAATGGGGTTTACCACGTTTATGATCCTACTCTACACCGACGGTTCCTTAGAGTACATCTCTTAGAACGAATCTTTGATTACATTACGTATATCCATGTTCCTAGGAGAGTGAATCAAATCACAGATACTCTAGCTAATCATGAATTAGATTGGCATATTGCACACATGTAAGGAAAATCACACACACACACACACATGTAAATACATTTGTAAAATAGATGTAATCCATAAGACGTAAAAATATGTAAATATGGATATATATCAAAACTATCAGAGTACATGGGTGGGTGCAAGCACCTCAAAAATATTTCCAGTAAGAGTCACGGGGCTTATGCCCTGAAAAATATACAAAAAGTTCTCTTAGTGTGTAATTAGTCCAGCCTAGCTAAAGGGCGGGGCTTTTTGGCCCTGCCATAGTGAAAAATGACGTTTGCTAAACGCCAGAAGAGTTGGATCGAGGTTCGTGGCACCCCAACTACACGAGGTTGCATCGATGGTGGGAGATCCTCGATCTCCTCCATAGGGACTGTACGAGTGAGCACGGTGAGGTTCCTCTCCACCCATCTCAATACTCTCTCAGCCTCTTCGGCTGGAGGCCCCCCCTGCTACTGGTGCTGGTCTAGCGGTTATGGCTGGCCCTGCCTCTGGTCGAGGACGCCGCATAGTCCTTGAGAAGTCTTCTGGATGCATTGGTCCCACATCTATACATAACATATATATAGTTGTTAGATACACTGGTACACATAAAAATGATATATATAAAAAGAAATGAAAATTAAATAACTTTGAAAAAAAAACATACCTAGCTCTCCTCGCTCCACTCCAGGAGGTACAAGCATGTCAGGATCTCTAGAAAAGTTGATCCCGGCATAGGGGTAGTCCTCTATATCCGAAATCTGCTGAGACAACCAGTCAAAATTTTTATCATTGAAGGCCTCGATGGTCCTCCCTCCCCCTGTCACGGCAATATCATCACCCATCTACATAGTGCTGAGAGAGAGGCCTCATGCCCTCATATCGTCTCTCGAGGAATGAGACTGGGTACCCTCTCGAAGAAAAAGAAACATAAAACAGTCCCAAACTTGAAGTTTCAGTGTTCCTGTATCTGACTCTTTGTTAGTTGTTATAACATACCCACTACGGAATTCGAATTTTTTTGGCCTTTTTCTTCTTTTCTCCGAAGAATGAAATTCCCTGAATCCCTATGGGGCCTGATACAAACCCTACCATCCCTTATCCGTACTCATATGATCAATGACTATGACCACAGGCCTTATCGGAGAGGTGCTCACTAGCTTTCGCGATTCCGAAAATCGCGATGCATGCATTTCTTTTTCTCTCTTGTCTTTCGAAGGGTTGAAACCCGAAATGGATCTAACCACTTAATGAGATTAACAACAACCCAAGTTAAGTCTGGGTACTCTACCCTTTTGGATTTCGCATACCGGAATTTCGGGAGGTGCAATGATAGGAGGGCTTACCGTCAGGTATCCCGGGTGCCGAAACACCGAAACACCATATCTCATCCGCACTATTATTATTATTATTTTGGGGTTTCACACTTCAGGTTTTTGGGACTGGTGGGTACAAGAGAGCTTTCCAATAGGTATCTCGAGTACCGAATTACTGAAACCCCCAATATTATCCGTGCTAAGCCATTTTGGCACTTCCTCTTTCGGGATTCCGCGAGTCGCGTTTTGTATATTGTAACTTCACAATACAAGAGGCTGAAGCTTCACGCTCCTCGACTACCTGAATGCCAAAAATCCAATACACTCACTCATCATACACTTGACCAAATTCAGGGTTTCACAATTTTGGATTCCCCAACTAGTGGGTACAAGGGAACTTATCCTTGAATATCTCAGTTCCTAAAATACCGAACATCAATACTTACCCATGCTGGTCCAATTTAGGGTTTCGCAAATCGAAGTTTCACGATGTGCGCCAGTAGGAGGTCTCGCACCTAGACCTTCCGGGAGTCGAAACTCTGAAATACAAACTCTTAAACCTACACATCTATTTTTGGATTTCACCCATCAGAATTTCGTGGGTCGGGGATTCGGGACTTGCGAGTACAAGGAAATCGCCTCTAGATATCCCGGGTACTGAAACTCCGAGATCTTATAACTTCTCCATACTATTATCATTTCAGGATTTTAAAATTCAGGGTTTCAGGACTTGCGAGTACAAGGAAGTACTCCCTTGGGTATTCCGGGTTTTGAAACACCGAAAAGTCCTAACTCATCCACACGTCGTCATTTCGGGTTTTCGTGAATCGGGGTTTTGGGTCTTGCGAGTACAAGATAACTCGCACTTAGGTACCCTGGGTGTTGAAAATCCAAAACGCTTACCGACCACCACGTTTACTCTATAGTTGGATGGTCCAGGTACTCCCATGGGTCTTGGAATCGACAGTCCCGATTTCTTCGCTATTACGAAGGTTAAAAAGGGGTCGAGGCATTAACTCCTGCCTTCCTTCATCCAATTTAATGGTGGTAATAGACCTTAGATCCTCCAAAAAGATCTCATTCATGCATTTAGCAAGAGGAAGGGTATCCTGGGTATCGAACCACCAAAAGGTCCTTACATTGTCATTTCTGGATTTCGTGGGTCGGGGTTTTGGGACTCGCGAGTACAAGAGAACTCGCACCTAGATACCCCGGGTGCCGAAACTTTGAAATATCGAAGTCTAAGAATACCATTCTCTACCGTGCAAGATTTTTAAAAACTACGCCATTAATTCCTTCTTTAGGCCCTTGGGTAAATTTCACTAGGTTTGAAGACCCAACTGGAAGGTCCTCTTAAAATCTCTAAGCTATTAGCTTCTGTGATAGGTAATAAGTGAATTCAAGATTTTACTAAGGCGTTAGTATTTTTAGGGAACTTACCTTGGTTCTAGAATGTAAGGGAACGATCCCAAAAGGGTGTCCCTATGGGGAAATCTATCCAGGGCAGCATGAGAGACAAATAAGGGAAACAACCTCCCGAGAACAGACTTACAAACTGAATTCGTTCAAATACATATATCTATATATATATATATATATAAGCCGAATGTGGTCATTTCAGCATAATCATGCAACCACCATTCCGATCAAAACACCATGCAGACATTTCTACACAGAAACCATTTATAAGTGTTCAAACCATGAGAAGACATTATAAGTGTTCAAACCATGAGCAAGACACAATATATAAACACTTATCAGAAAACACCAGGTAATGCAACTGCTGAGAGGGGTGCTCGTTTCTACCCAACTATAGGCTCAGTGACTCCCAACAGATTTACCACTAGCCATCCCCAAGCTAGACCACGATGTTGTGAGACTGAGTCTCTGTTCTTCAGAAGTCGAGAACGAAGGTTACTCTCCTCCTTCTCTGCTTAACAATCACTCTGTATTTTGTTCCAGAGTTCTTTTGATATTTTTCCTACGATCTCCCCTCGCGTCCCCTCCCTTACACACCTTTTACCTGCCTTTGCTTTTCCAATGAGGTTACGTGTGGCATGGATTTCCCCGTGGTGGTCAGGTCTGAGTCCTCCACGGATGGGCAGTTCACCCCCATCCCTCATGTTATCACTGAAATTTCGTCTGCAAAGGGTTACAAGAATTCAACATCATCAAACAGTTATGATGTCATCCATGGACCTAAATTAACACAAAAGAATTCCCAAAGGGTCAAAACTATACAACTAGTGAAAAAATTAAAGGGTTCTATGAAGACACAGGGCGCGCGCAAATGCACGAAATAGGAACATAGAAATCGTGCACATGTGCACGATGCATTACTGTTGTCGCAAAAAGCTGCGCACTTGAGAAATGGTGCATTTATGAGAGTGTTCGGCCTCCCACCCACTTCTGGTTCAGCTTCCAAGTTGATTTGACACTCAAATCTAGACTAGATTCGACTAGGTGGCTGGTCAAAGACCTATAAATGCCCTAATTAGCCTCTTTACACACTACAAACTAGTTGGAAAATAACTCAAAGGAATGCTATAAAAAGGCCATGGATACACTTCATTTTTTAAGGAATTCATAGCAAAGTTATGCTTCCATTATTCTCTTGAGGAATATTCTATCCTTACCAAGAGTATACTTGCATCATTGCACTGGGCAAGCCATCTCACCCCTTCAGTGGATTAGCAAAGAATTCTTTCACCATTTTCATTTTTATTTTCAAAGTTGTAAGAAGAGCTTATTTGTGGGGGTCCAAGAGCCCTCCCTTGGAGCAAGAAGGGACTCATAGTCCCCTTGCTTCTTGGTGTTTTCTTTCACTAATATCAGTCTTATCATTGGTGACATGGGTCTCATTGTTTCTTTTGTCCTTATGTCCCTATGTTTATCAATTTAGTTGTTGTTTTATTTCTTAGTTTAATTCTTAGTTGTTCTTTTTATATTTCTTTCTCTAACCCTTTTCCTTGCAGCTGTCCTTCTTAGAAAACCCAACTAAGCTTGCAAGCACCTCTATTTTTCTCACTAAGGTGGTGCAATATGCACAACAGATTGGTGACTCCATTGGGGAAAGGTATTAATTTCCTAACCCATTTGGGTTTTTCTAGCTCTTCTTTTGGTTTATTTAACTTGTAGGTGCATTAACCGGCCTAATCCGACCTGCCAATCATCCAATTCCAAGGTGAATTGAGAGAGTTCCACCCAAAATTTTCATTCACGGCCGTGTGTCACCTGTGCACAGGTTTTGTGGCCCACAGACGTGCATCGTGCGCACATACACTCAAGTCACAGTTCTGTTCTCTGCACGTTGCCTCATTAACTTTTTTCGATCTGTGCGCATGCACTCTGTGCGCCTCTGTCTCCACTGAGACCCACACACATGTGTAAAAAATTCACATTGTAAGGTTCTTGAGATGTGGGGAAGGCCCTTAGCCTTCTTAAAAGTGATTTTATGCATGTTTTAAAGCTGCACCACACTTAGTCCCCTCTTCATATAAAGGGGTTAGTCAAAACACATAGGCACTTAGGGGGTTAAAATCATTTTTTCCTCTTTTGCTTTCATTTTCACCACATGGATGGCTTGTTTTGACTAAAAAATATAAGTTGGAAATCATTTTTAATCACATTTAACTTGCATTGGGACTATAAGTTGGATAACGATCGCTTAGTATGATCTTCTCTCGCACCTCCAAGCAACCTTGAGAATCAGAAAAAGATTGTGAAACAATTTCATCTCCATTAAGAAGATTAAAACCTTTAGGAGAGGACAAAAACCCTTCTTGGGACTCCTCTTAGTTTATTTTTTCAAACACATCTTAAGATTGTAACAGGCCCATACATGCCCACATGATCAAAATCTAGGATAGTTTCAAATCTTTTCTTAGATCAAATCACAATAGGGAGTTAAAGGAATAGTAATGGATCCACATGTCCACATGCTAGCTTCCTAGGGACTTTTGAATTACACAAGGTTGTACCAAAGGCATTTAGTTAATTAGGTAATCAACACTTGTAAGGACCAAGCGAAGTCCACATGCAACAAGGTGACACCTAATTCATTAAAAATTGGCACACTTTCACTCATTCACACACAAAAGTCACTTATCACTCACATAGCTTCTTCTTGAAACGTGGAGGTCAAAGTAAGTTTCCTCCAAAGGGATTCCGAAACACCCCACCCTTTTCTTGACGAACCTATCCACTCCCATTTAAATTCAACGAGGTTGGTTCACACCCCCAATCTCTCAAAACAACTACATCTAAATTTTTTTCTAAAAAACTCACTAAGTTTTCCTCCACAGGAGGTGCCAAAAGATTTTTTTTAGTCTAGGTAGGATTTCGGGGATAGGCATCCAAATAACTCCCCGTTATCTAGTTCTCACATTATCAAAACCATAGAAGTTGTTAAATAGGGAACTGAAAATCCTTCAAGTCAAGTGTTCCTAACACCATAAGGCAGGGAGATACCCGTGAAGGGTTGAAGGCCGAGGTCTGGTTGTTCTGTGCGTCCCCCCTTGAGGCACCCACCTCTTGGATAGGATCCAGCCTGTGACCCATTTCTTAGGCCAAAAATCTAAATGCTGCACTTTGACCGAGGTACCTAGTGACCAAATTTTAGGACATCTACCCAGGTGGCAATTGTGGGCTGCAATTGCACCTTGATCAGATTTTGTGTGGCTATTGGGAAATATCACCAGCTCTTTTGGGATATGCCCCCTTTACCCCTCATTATAACCAATTATTTCATCCTTCACTAGTTTCTCTTCTGGTGTCTCCAGACCCCACTGTTGAGTACTATTGAGAGGAAGGTCCAGTACTATTTGAGAGGAAGGATGTTACGTATTTTAGGACATGAGCATTTTTTTTCTTTGATTCCCCACGCAGACAAAACCCACTTATCCACATATATGCTTATTTTTCTAACCACTTTATGTATGATGCACTTCTGGCTACATTTTGATTTGGATATATATATTGTGTAAAGTTAAAAATTTGCAACAAAGGTTCTTGTTTACTTTCTCTCATCACATTTTCACACACATCCACTCAGCTAGTCAGACATCATAGGGGACCCACAGAACCCCCGTCATTCTAGACGCTTACTAAACCTCCCTCCTATTTTAGGGGGAGTTCCTAGTCTTGCCACCTCATCGACACCACCTTCACACACTCCTGTGAGTGCTACTGTCTTAAGATCAACTTTGCTTGGTTCCACACTACTTGGGTCCACTTCCCAAGGTCCTCCGTCCACTTTCTCTCCTTTACACGGAAGCGGGGGGGCAACTTCCTCTCAAGGGGAAAGTACCAACCCACCTAGCCCCCCTCAAGGGTCAGGTTCACAACACACTCACACCATGGATGGAGCTAATCCTCTCCCCCCATTGCAGATGCCATATTTGGCCTCTCTTAACATACGATATCTAAGAAAACTCACCAATGATCCTATATTGCATGACCCCACATGACATGCAATGCCCACCAAACTAACTTCATATATCCCCAAGTTTGAAGGAAAGGTAGGAGATGACCCTGCCAACCATGTCATGACTTTCCACCTATGGTGCTCTTCCAACAACATCATGGATGATTCCATTAGATTATGATTATTTCAATCCACACTCACTGGCCCATCAGCCAAATGGTATGTAGATGAAAAATCAGGGTCCCATGTGACTTTCGAGTCCTTGGCCAAAGAATTTTTAACCTTCTTTCAATTACCAATCTACCATGACAATGGTTAGGAACTACTCTCTAATTTCAAACAAACCTCAGCCACACACATCGCTGATCACATTCATGAGTGGCATAGGCAACATAGTTTGTGCAAAGCAGAAACCACCAAACAACAAGGTCTTGACTGGTTTCTTAGATCATTTGTCTCCCTCCTCGGTAAGGATGTAGCTTCCACCTTCCCTCAATCGAAAGAGGAAGCCATCAGTAAGGCTCAACAATACAACCTCATCTATTCACAGTCAGGGTACTTATGCACTGTACTTCATGATCTCCCAAAACCTGTGCCATTTGGCCAAGACAAACCTGGGATGTCTCACTCAGCAGATGGACTGATTGTTAATACCACTCACCACGGTCCACAACCCCAACAACCACCAATGTATGGAACACCTCAATATCCGTCGGCATATGGGGGCACCTCTTATTACCCCCCACCCCCTTATCAATAACCATACCCTGTTGCTATGCCTCCACCCATCAATGGGCCACCGACGACACCCCCATACACCCACCTATTCAAACGAGTTCTGGTACCCCCTCTACCTCAGCTTCTGGTACTAGCAAAAGAACCATGCCTTCCTATGTACCTTACAGATCGTTACCCCCACATAATTCATACTTTCCATTTCCTGGTCCCCCACAACCCATGGCTCCCCCACATCCTCATGCTAGGGTGAATTTTGTTCAACCCTCTCCTGTTCAGCAATATCAAAATTTCGAACAACTGAATACAGCCAATCCGACCCATCCGTCGAACAATGCCAAAAAGAAAGGAAGAAACAGGAACAACAACAACCCAGGTCAAGGTGGGAATCAACCAGAACCAAGGGAATCAGAACCCCCATGGGGGAAATAACAATAGGTGTCAAGGGAGAAATAAAAATAATGTTAAAACCAACTTCCCTTGTTCCCTTTGCAGTGAGTTCGGTCATTATACTCATCATTACCCCCAAATCGCTGATTTCAAACAGCTGAAAGACTCAGGCAGTCTACCCCATCGTCCAACACCACCTGCTCCTCAGCAGGCCCCACAAAAATACGTGCAACAACCCCCCCTACCATGCTGCATAATCCTATTCCACACCAAGGTGTGATAAACACCCAACATGACACACAGCCTCCCCCACCTTAGGTGGGACAATACCTCAATCCAAACAATCCAGCAGATTGCACAATCCTCCTCACTAGTGAAAAAGAAATCCTTCTGCAAAATTGCAATCGTCAGTATCATGCACCCACTAAGTCTCCTCCCATTCCTCTAGAGACAATCCCCGCACCAACGGGACCCCCATTGGTGATCCCTCACCCTAACACAGAACCACCTCTTCACATTCCTCGCACCCCATTGCGCAGGAATGTCCACAACCCACAAGCTAGGGAATTTCATAATTACAGTTTGGCTGATGACTTAGCACAATCCTCGACTACCATGTCAGTCTTAGACATCCTTCAGACTTGTCCCACTCAACAGAAATCATTACTTTCCACCTTAGGGGTAGTCGACCCTGCAGATACTCAACTCATTACATTTGATCTTGATAGCAGAGAACCTCGCCTTCCCACTTTGATCTCTTTTCAAATCCCAGTGAAAATATGGAACATCACAGTTCATCGGTGTATCATCAATGAAGGTGCATCTACATGCATTATGTCCAAATCTGTATGGCAGAAACTTGGTTCCCCCGAACTCATACCTTCTGCCATTACCTTATGAGCTTATGACAAACGACCATCATCTCCTGAAGGTCTCTTCCAAAATGTCCTCGTAGAACTCAGGGGAAAGACTATTCTCATCGACATTGAAGTTATCGATGCCCCACTCGATTATAATATCCTGTTCGGTCATAGCTACATATAAGCTATGAAGGAAATTGCCTCTTCCGTATTTCGAACAATGATGTTCCCCCACAACGGGAAGATCGTTACCATTGACCAAGTCTCACATTACGAGCCTAACCCATGTGCCAACATCGATAACATTCTTCCTCTCATCCACACGAGTCATGATGCATACCCACTCATCGAAATGGGTCTTGTATTTTTCAAGGATCCATCATTGTTAGGAACTTACCATGGAGCACCATCGCTCCTTCATCCTTCCAATCAAGTATGCACCGTATCATCTAACAAAACTGACATAGAGGATACCCTTCCTCCTCGGGAGGCTTCTATCATATCTGACGTCCCACTAGTCATAGAGCTCCCCCCTCACAAACCTCCTACGAACTAATCGACCCCACCAGTCCACAATTTCACCCCTCCCCAAGGACATATCCCAGTTTGGGAGACAGTCCCCCAAGCCATTACTCAAATCCCCTTCTTTTACCCTCCACCTGGCGTCGAAGCTTTCCAAGTAGCCGCAATGCTAAACCTCCCTAATATGGTGTTAGCAATTCCAGTTTGGTATTTACATCCACCCGATATGGTCCCTCGACCATCCCTTCCCCCCCAAACAGAAGGAATCCCAATGACGATTCCCATACTCACTCCTACCATACCCTCTTCACCCCCACTCACTACTATCCCTGCTACAGCTGGGGGTAGACAAAAGAAGAAGGAACCCACAACTCCACTTCCCCTGTGTGCCCAACCCCCTTGCGCAGTATGTGAGAAAGATGGACACCAAACCAACAACTTCCCATCTCTACCAGAATTACGGAACTTGATTTCACTCAATCAAACTCCATCAACACTTGCCACTGGAGCAAGTACTGCTATTACCGCCCCTCACTCAAGTAGTAAAGGGCTGCAAACCAAATTCGCCTGTGCTATATGTGCAGAATATGGCCATTATACACACCATTTCCCAACACTACCATTCTTTCGACAAACATTAGCCGCAATACGCCAAAGCTTTCAGAGCGAACCCAATACAACTTCGTCATCCATACTAAAATATCTGACATCCATTATGTCACAAATTCAGTCAATGAATGTATGAGATGCCCTTGCTCTCTATGTGAATCATTAGATCATTTTACATACCAGTGTCCTATGATCATTGAATACAGACAACACCAATTGACCCTAATTCACACCCCTGTGCCCCCTACAGAATCGATGGTTGACCTTACCTTGTCACTAGAGATTCTTCATCTCATTTCTCCCAAACCTGAGGCCCTCCCAATGCCTCCATGTTTCTTGGATGACTTATTTGAGGATTCACCCCCAAATCCCCCCAATTCCCCCGCTCATTTCCCTACGGAAATTGTACATCCAACTACCACAGGTACTCCTCGGTATTTTGATATTTGGTTTATGTCGAGTGAACCATCACACTCTCCTTGCATCGTTCCCCCTACTTCTTCATCACCAGGGGGCATCCACACGACAATATTCCCCAATATCACTCTTCACGACCCCTTGTATTCCCATCACTTTCAGTGTGATGAGGAAATACTTGAAGAGTTAAACACCCCTGATTCCCCATGGGATGTGCTCCACCATCGAGCACTCTTCTTTCCATAGGAAGCCTCCACGCCTCCTAACCAACACCCCATATACGCGGTCGAAACCAAGGATTTTATCCCATCAGGGCATTTCGACTGGTTCAACAACCCCATCCCTGCCTCGGATGCTTTTGAAGAAGGAAACATGGCCGACATTTCCCTGACCATCAAAATCGACATTTCCATAAAAAATGGTGTCGTCGAGGAAATTACCATTGGATCCACTTGCACTCCTCAAGAAATCACCACCTATAAAACTCTCTTCCAGGAATATCAGGATATTTTTGCCTGGTCATACACATAAATGCATGGCCTTGATCCCTCTATCATCGAACACTGCATCGACACTTGGCCTGACATAACCCTAGTTCGTCAAAAACAGCGATCGCTACACCCTTTCAAAGCAGCGGCCATCAAAGCTGAGATTGACAAATTACGTGTTGTCGGGTTCATCTACCCCATCGCCAATACATCATGGGTTTCCAACCCTTTACCTATTAACATAAAACAGGGCACTATCCGCGTCTGCACAGACTTTCTCGATCTCAATCACGCATGTCCCAAAAACAACTTTCTAATGCCTTTCATCGATCAAATTATCGACGACTTCACAGGCCACGAGGCTCTATCCTTCATGGACGGTTTCTCTGGTTATAATCAAATCCAAATTCACCCAGCTGATCAGTACAAAACCGCATTTACTACCCCTTGGGGTAATTTTGCATATCGTGTCATGCCATTTGGACTAAAGAATGCTGGTGCAACTTTCCAACGGGCTATGACATACATTTTTCATGATCTGGCTCATATCATCCTTGCATACTTGGATGACCTCACAACTCAATCCAAGAAACACACCCAACACCTTAATGATTTACAGATAATCTTCCAACGGTGCCGTCAGTACAACATCTGCTTGAATCCCCTCAAGTGCGTATTTTGTGTCACCACGGGGCACCTCCTCGGATTCATCGTTTCCCAAAGTGATATTACCGTGGACCCCCTCAAAGTCCAAGCCATCACAAAAAGTCCACCTCCCTAGAATTTACGTTAACTCTAGAGCCTCCAAGGCAAGGCTAACTTTCTACGACGATTTGTCCTAGACTATGCCATTCGCGCACACGGTTCCCTTCACTTACTATGTCACGGCATCCCATTTCACTGGGATGAACATGCCCAATAGTCATTCGATGATCTTAAAATGATGCTCTCCAACGCCCCTTTAATTAGTGCACTTGACTACAATCGTGACTATATCCTCTACATATCAGCATCAACTGTTTCAATAGCAGGAGTTCTTGTTCATCTAGGTGATGACAATCGTGAACATGCCATCTATTATGTTAGTAAAAACCTCTCAGGTCCACCATTGAAGTATAAACACAAAGAGAAACTAGCTCTTGCATTCGTCCTCATAGTCCAGAAACTACGTCACTACATTCTACTTTGCACAACTAAGGTCGTAGCAGATTCCAAACCTATGCAATACTTGCTCAGTTGTCGAAAAATTAATGGCAAATTTTCCTGATGGATCGTTATCCTGCAGGAGTACGATCTTGAATTCTCAACACCCAAGAGAAAGAAAGCTCTCATCCTCACCGAACTAGTCACGAACTTCCCCTATGACACTACCAGTGCCCCCGTCAATACCAACTTCCCTGATGAACATCTCTTTACATCACTTCAGATGATCCTTGGTATGGTGACCTCCTCGTCTACCTTCGAAATCAAAAGTTCGGTAACCACCTTTCACGCGATGATCATCGTCGAATTCACCACCAAGCCCCCCGCTACCTCCTCATCAGAGACATCTTATACAGGCGAGGGGTTGACACCATCCTTTATCGCTGCTTGACCATTGATGAGGCCGATAGATTCTTGAATGATTGCCATAGCGACGCATGTGGGGGCCATCTTTTAGGAATATCCACTACTCAGAAGATTATATGAGAAAGTTACTTTTGGCCTACCTTGTTTCATGATTGCATTCACATTGTGAAACGATGTGAAAAGTGTTAGCTTTACACCAACAAAGCCCGAGCACCACCTGCTCTTCTTCATCCAGTCATCACTACCGACCCTTTTTGTAAATGGGGCATCGACTTCATGACTTGTAATCCTCCCTCCAACAATGGACACAAATACATTGTTGTCGCAGTTGATTACTTCACCAAATGGGTGGAAGCTATGCTCACCTTCAACAATACCACTGACACCGCAACACATTTTTTCTTTAACCACGTCATATCTCGCTTTGGAGTACCACTCCAACTAGTTTTCGATCACGGGAAACACTTCGAGAATGAGATTTTCGTCGAACTCTCATCTCGGTTAGGATTCTCCCACAAGTTTTCCTCACCATATTACCCTCAGTCTAATGGATAGGTCGAAGCAGTTAACAAGGTCCTCAAGACCATGTTACAGTTCATGGTTAATAAACATAAGACCAATTGGCATCATATGTTATTTTTCACGCTATGGGCTTACCGTACGGCTGTGAAAACAACTACTAGTTCCACACCATTTCATCTAGTCCATGGGGTTGAGGCCACTCTTCCCATCGAGTGTGAAATTCCCACCTTACGCACCACAATTGAGCTATTACTCGACACTACTCCAATGGAGCAGTGCTTGTTGAACTTAGAGTCCCTGGATGAAGATCGTCGATCTTTATTACAAAACAATGAGGCAGCTAAAAAATGATCAAAGGTCACTTTTGATCGACATGTCAACCTTTGCTCATTTCACAAAGGTGACCTCATCCTTGCTTACGATATCACTCATGATACCTTTGGCCATGGAAAATTTGAGTCACTATGGCATGGCCCATACATTATCCAACATTGCCTCACCAAAGGCACATACATCCTAGCCTCTCCCGAAGGCCTCTGTTAAGAACCAAAGACTGAATACAAAATATCACAATAGATTCAAAGATATCTGAATACAATCACCACACAAGATTTATGAAACCATATAAAAAACCACACTATATTATTTCCAAACCCTTGAGGTAGGGCAACACCATACAATGGATCCTGTTATGGAAGGGATCCTCTCCTGTTCACTTGCCTCTTCGAGGGGGCATCCTCCTACTGAGCTATCGCTCCAAATACAATATCTCTCTTCATGTCTCATTACATTTCTTAAACCCCTTTATATAGTGCTACCATCACCTAAGAACATTCTAGAGGAGGAATCTTCTAGAAGTAGAACCTTCTAAGAAGTCCTCTTACATTTGGGTGGAATCACGAAGGTGGGTTACACTTTCGTGACAATCTGGTTTCCAAAATTTCGAAAAACACATTTTCGGCCGAACTAAATATATTTTTCGGCCGAAAGAATTTTGTTTCGGCCGAACTATTGTTCGGCCGAAACA
>ML812239.1:132049-147331 GCA_009831015.1 Picea engelmannii
CTCTTACATTTATTATATCTAACTACCATAGTGGGCCTTATTTAATAATATAGTGGACCTAGTCCACCTTACATTGAATTACCTCCACTATTATCACTATGGGCCCTCTGGGCCCCCCCACTACCTCTCTAGCTACCTTACAGCCTCTCTCTCAAAGAACCCGTCAACGGGTTATACTTAAAGAAATTTTATGCCTAAGCATAGCAGTTCTACTTTAGGTTATTTTCTTTTTATAGTGTTTTTAATATTTTTTCCATCCCTCACATCTAAAACTATCATTTATGCTATTGACAGATGCTTCCTCCACCAGCCTACCACATCAGTTATGCTGACGGCGCCAGCCGTTGGACACAAAATCTCGCTTCGACCGCTTGGGCTCTCTACACCCCCTCACATGAAATGCTCCATTCGAGTGGCATATGTTTGGGTTCAGCGACCAACAACCAAGGTGAATATACTACCATCATTGGCCTCCTGGCCAATGCCCAACATCATCATATTCGTCACCTTAGCGTCTTTCTCGACTCTCAACTCGTCATTCTCCAGCTCAACAATGTGTACCGTGTACGCGATCCTTGCCTCTTTCACAAATACCTACATGTTAGACTTTTATATTGACATTTCGATTCCATTACATTTACACATATTCCAAGACAATTGAATCAAATTACAGATAACTTAGCTAATATTGTGTTAGACTGGCATATATCACATCAAGATACCTCTACACATACATAAACATATCAACAACCTGTCACAACATATATAGATTAGACATCATCAACACATTAAAAAAACACATGTAAACACCACATAGATCTCAAAATGTATACTCCTGTATATATAAAACGGTCCACAGTGCCATCCAAATGTTTACATAAAAAAATACAAGTATCCACAGGCCAGTGAAGCACCTCGGTACAAAATGGGCTCACCAACCTATATACAAAAATACAAAAATACATAGATCACCACTTAAGGTGCCTCTAGAGCACCACCTCCTACCCCTCCCTCAGGCGGTGGTCCCCCACCCACTACTAGTCCCTCCTAACTAGGACGTAACAATCCAGTCATAGCAGCACCCACTATTGCTTCCCATCGTACCATGGCCTGCCATGGTGGCGGAATCCCCACACACTGCTCCAGGATGCCCTCATCTTGGATACATGACCACATGCCCTTAGGCATGCCCTATAGCACCGCCTCCAGGCGGTGACGAATGTCCTCAAAATATTCTCCGGCATCCACCGGAGGAGCATGTGATGGCCTGGCACCTGGGTCATCAAACTGACATCTCCTTGTTTCTCTCTCAGGATTAGCTGGTCTTGCCTCGATGTCCTCATGTCGATGTCCCTCTCTGACCCATGAACCTCCCCGTGGCTGTCTCCCTGGCTCCTGGCAAGCTGACGCCCTCAACAAATCCACCTCGTGCCCGCGAGGTGCCACATTTCCACATACAAACAAGCAACAAATAGTATCAAAATCTATATCATATACATATGTCATGTTATCTCAAAAAACATATATATATAACTCATCAACATACCTTGATGGTCAAAAACCTCCCTTAGAGGTAACACCATGTCTGGATCCTCCCAGAAGTCAACACCAGCATAGGGGAACTGCAATATCACCTGTGGCATATGCCACCACACTTGCGCTGCATCAGCTATAAGGAAATGGCCACCCTCACCACCACCGTGGTGAAGAAAAACAGTCGATCACCGCTTTAGTCATGGCTCTCGTGCCCCAGGCGCACCATATAAAATCTTAGGGTGCAACATCGGCACCCTCTCCAAAAACCAGGCCACTACGATGGACCCAAAGGCAAACTCTCCTGTGTCCATGGACTGACAGTGGTCCAGCTGCCCTACCATCCTAGCATGCAGCGTAAGTCCCCAGGCAAAGTGCTCTCTGACCAGTACCCTCTCTATCACACACAACTGATCGCCACTAATCCACTGCATCATAAGGGACCCATACACTCTCACAATCATCATTGCTATACAACAATGCACAAGAGAATCCATCACCCCAATGCTCACGACAATGTCCGACATAAAGTTCACCCTCGAACAGAACCTCCAGCCCACTGTCACTAGCGCCACATCCCTAGGCATTACCAGCTCCGCCGGTAGGGGAGTTCCCTGAAATGGGAGCCTAGTAAAAAAATATATGTCCTCCACCACAGTGAAGGAAATCTGCTCTCCCCGCACTAAGAAACAATGCAGGTCCAGACTCCACATCCGGATAAGGAACTGCAGGAGATACTTCTGTGCCTGTATCAATGGGCACTCAAAGAACTTCAACAACCCACAGGCTGCCAAAGTAGCATGTACACCTGGATCCTCAATCGCCACAACATCTCTCAGCTGAGACCAATCCCACTCTCGCCACCCAACCGAAATTGTGCAAGAAGATCATCTGCAGCCACATCACACAGTCCTAGGTCAGCCACATGGACCATAAACAACATCACAAAGATAAGTTTTACGCCCATCAACCTTGCCTCCAAGGCGCAATTGTTTAACCCAAAGGCGCGCACACATGCACGCCTGTTCACTCCACAAGCACGCACGTATGCACACCTATCCACTCCACAGGCGCACACTCAAGTGAGCCTATCCATCTTATAAGGGTGCCTTCATGTGCCCCTACCACAAACATAGGCGTGCATCAAAGCACGCTTGTCCAATGCACAACCGTGCACAGAAGCGTGGCTGTGTAGCCAATAGGCACACACATAATGTGCACCTTCACCCCCCTTACAGGCACCCCCATGTGCACCTATCCGGTAGGAATACACGCACTTGTGCATGCATACTTCCAGATCACCCGTGCACGTGGGGGCCCACACCCATAAAACCCCCTGTACGACCCTCCATACAACCCCTGCCCAAAAATGGAAACCCTAATTCTATGAAGGATGATCAAACCACTAACCTAAAGCTCGCTGGTCCTTTGATCAGATGCCTCGTCCTCCCAGAATCTCTAAATCTCCTCTGAATACTTCTCGTCCAGCCACTATAGCAGCAAATACAAATGAGGTGGCAATGTGTGCCCTACAACTATATATAGGCCTTTTTACCAAACTTACACTCACCATTCCGAGAGCTCTGGGTGTCCATTTCTCGATCTGTCTTCAGCCATGGGATCAACATCCTATCATCTACATCACGACATTCCCTAGGCCTATTTTCATCCTGAGCCCCTGGGACGCCAGTTTTTTCATACCCCGACCAGGTACGCATGCTCATATTTAAAAATTATCAAATAAATGCTTGTATGTTCGATTTTCTTCAGATACTGTTCACGTTGGGTATTTGGTTTTCATGTGTGTAGGTACTTGGTCATCACACATCAACGCAACCCCTTCAGGTATATACTCAGCACTAGCATGTAGTCATTCCCTTTGAATCTCACTTGCATCTCCAGTCACATCCTCTGACATTTGCCTCTAGGATCCCCATCTTGCAAATCATTTATAGTTGGCACATGAAGGATTAGTAAGATTCGCCAAGGTTTCTACATTTAAAAATAAATTTCCATCCTTAAAATAATCCCTATCTACAGTACCAACACCTCCATTTTCATCTTCGGAACTGTCACCCGGTAGCATTCTTACCCACATGAGTTGTCCCATTCATAGCACCCTTTTGCGCCTTTGACACTCATGTTGTTTTTCAAAATCCTTTAGGGATGGGAGTCCCGATAGTCTTCCATTATGTTGTGAATCAGCCACATACTCATTTTCCTCATTTTTGCTAGCTTTCCCAACGAACTCCCAGATTCTCTCTTCAAGGTTCTATTTTTGACCGCACCTCCGCAGTATCATGAACCCTCCATTTCATCCACAATCAGTTTTCCCATCTGCAAAATTTCCCTTCATTTCACCTACCTCATATAGAAAACCACCCATGGGACCCCCACCCTCCACCAGTTCTCCAAGCACATTGTGCCCTACCCAGGCCAACCATCTTACATTGGGGCACCCATTTCTGTATTTGTACACTTATCCCAAAGTATTCTTTATTTATTGTACAAATTCCTTTGTTTCCAGCATTTGCATTACCTTTTTTATCGTCACCTTTGGCGACTTTCTCCCCTTTTTTGGCCAAAGCAACCCATGTCACCCTTGGTTGGGGCACTACTTATCATCTACCCTTGATGACATCATCCATATATTCAGAGTATCCCACAGGCCACTTACCTCTGCCCTCTGAGTTTGTTCACTTTTCCCCGCTTCTGGCACAACTTATCCCCTGTCTTGTTGCCCCCCTGACACTCAACCTCGTTGAACGGTTGCGGCCACTTTTACCTCACATATACCCCAGCCAAGGGCAGTCTTGAGTTTTCCTACATCTCGACTTCATCCATGTACCTCTTCCAAATTCTTAAACTCACCTAGTAGATTTCATGAAGCCCTTTTCTTCTGGGAGTCGCGTCCCCCTTTTGTCGACATCAACACAGTTTTCCATAAGGGCAACAATATCTTAAATCTCATTACCTTACCAATGAGAGATCTCGGATGACACAGGGAGAACCACAATTACTCCCTGCTGTCGTTGACCCCCATAACATTCGATGTCAACATTTTCTCATGTTACGGTGGGTCTTACTTTGTGACTATTGCAGTTAGTTCTTATACTTGCCAAAGACCTTTGAACATGGCTGGGCTATCAATGCCTACAAAATCCATGATACTTCTTATAGATATCACTGCCTACTATTTAGAGTATGTTCCTCCGCATAATTTTCTTTTTCCTTTATCACGACCACCCCCGAGGGCATTGCAGTTGTCTACATCAATACTTCATTCCTCTTTTTAAGTTACATGACATGAGCATGGGGCATGCCTACCTCATTTGTACACAGTTTACTTTTTATACACCTTATGGAAGGTTGGGTTCTACAGGTTTCCTTCTCCCTCTAACATGGCACTCTTGATAATCCCACTATTTCTCTCTCTTACAAAAACACTCTCAGTAGAAGAAACATTGATGGATTTTGGCTATACGTATGCTCCTAACCTCATCCACCAAGGGGCATATGTTATCACTGAAATTTCGTCTGCAAATGGTTACAAGAATTCAACATCGTCAAATAGTTATGAGGTCATCCATGGACCCGAATTAACACAAAAGCATTCCCAAAGGTTCAAAACTATACAACTAGTGCAAAAATTAAAGGGCGCTATGAAGACAAAGGGCGCGTGTGCACATGCGTGAAACAGGAACGCAGAAATCATGCACATGCACGACTGCTGTCGCAAAAATCCACGCACCTGAGAAACATCACATTTATGAGAGTGGTCGGCCTCCCACCCACTTCTGGTTCATCTTTCAAGTTGATTTGACACTAAAATCTTGACTGGATTCGACTAGGTGGCTGGTCAAAGACCTAGAAATCCCCTAATTAGCCTCTTTACACACTACAAACTAGTTGGACAATAACTCAAAGGAATGCTATAAAAATGCCATGGATACACTTCATTTTTTAAGGAATTCATAGAAAAGTTATGCTACCATTTTTCTCTTGAGGAATATTCTATCCTTGCCAAGAGTATACTTGCATCATTGCATTGGGCAATCCATGTCACCCCTTGAGTGGATTAGCAAAGAATTCTTTCACCATTTTCATTTTTATTTTCAAAGTTGTAAGAAGAGCTTATTTGTGGGGGTCCAAGAGCCCTCCCTTGGAGGAAGAAGGGACTCATAGTCCCCTTGATTCTCAGTGTTTTCTTTCACTAATATCAACCTTATCATTGGTGACATGGGTCTCATTGTTTCTTTTGTCCTTATGTCCCTATGTTTATCAATTTAGTTGTTGTTTTATTTTTTAGTTGTTCTTTTTATATTTCTTTCTGTAACCCTTTTCCTTGCAGCTGTCCTGCTTAGAAAACCCAACTAAGCTTGCAAGCACCTCTATTTTGCTCACTAAGGTGGTGAAAGAGGCACACCACCTCATTAACTCATGAGAAGGCTCTTCACCTACCAACCTGGTGAGTAATTCATTTCGGGGCCAATGAGCTGCTCTTGGTTCTCCGAGCCAGTGAAGACCAAATATGGTTTGATTCGGTGGAAGTTAATGCCACCATTCCAGGTGCCTTCCACCACCTTTATTCAGCCATCGTAGTCTCTTTTTCAGCACATCCCCCTCTCAACAGTCCTGTAACATATATTCATAACATTATTTACATCATCGACCTTTTACAAAGGTCCATTCAAATTACACCTTCACATCTTTGAGTTTCCCATAGTTCTTGGCCAATATAGTTATTTTTATAGATTGGGGGGAACAGGGTGTTACAATTCCCTACACCTTAAAGGAACATTGTCCTCAATGTTCTATCTATCAATATGACATGTATGTATAGAGGTAAACAAAATTGGATATGCCTGTTTCATGGCATCGTCCATTTCCCATGTAGCCTCATCTGGGCCAAAATGTCTCCACTGCACCTTGACCTGTGCAATGGTTCGGTTTCAGAGCGGGGTTTTATTTTTGTCCAGTATGCATTGAGGTTCTGGTAGGAATTCTCCCCCTGGTTCCACCTGGATCACATACTAGTCAATTATATGATTAGAATCATGTACATATTTTTTCAATAATGAAACATGGAAAACATTATGTGCTTTTACTGTGGGAGGAAGTGCTAGACTATAGGCTACAAGTCCCACTCTATATAGAACCTCAAAGAGTCCATAGTATTGAGGTGCCAACTTGGCACAAGCTCCCATTTTCAGGGAACTCTTCCTGGTCCTAACTCTGAGATATACATGGTCTCCTGTATTGAACTCTCTTGGAGTTCTCTTTTGTTCGACGTAAATTTTCTGTCGGTTCTGAGCGACCTTCAGGTTTTGTTTTATCTGAGTCACTTTCTGTTCCATTTCTTTCAACATGTCAGGTCCAAAAGAAATTTTGGTTTACGGGATTACTCCAACTAACAGGAGTGTTGCATGGCCTACCATAGAGGACTTCAAATAGACTCATCCTTAAGGATTCTTGGTAGCCGTTGTTGTAAGCGAATTCCACCAATGGTAGGTAGTCTTCCCATTTCTTGGGTTGATGCATTACATGCATTCTTAGCATGTATTCTAGTATTTGGTCACTCTTTCTATCTGTCCGTTGGTTTGAGGGTGATAGGTGGTGCTAAACAACAACTTGGTCTCTAAACTAGCCATCAGTGACTTCCAAAAGTTGGAAGTATATTTCATGTCTCTGTCAGACACGATCTCTTTCGGCATACCATGCAGTCTGAATATCTCCTTCATGAATACCTGGGTGATGTCTATTTCCTTGCAAGTCAATTTGATGGGGATGAAATGAGCAGAATTTCTCAATTTATCCACCACTACCATAATGGCGTCATTTTTCTTGGTCGAGGTTGGTAACCCAGTGATGAAATCCATGGAGATGGTTTCCCATTTCCATTCTAGGATTGATAAAGGTTGCAATAATCCTATTGGGTGTCGTTGTTCTGCTTTAACCTATTGGTACTCTATGCATTTGGCTAAGTACTTGGCTATGTCTTTCTTCAATCCAGGCCAGTAGAATTGTTTCCTGGTGGCCGTGATCATTTTATGATATCTTGGATGACCAGAATAGGGTCTTTTATGTAGTTCATCCAGTATGAACCTCTTCAAGTCATCACAACCTGGGATATACAATCTACTTCGGTAAGTGAGCAGACCTCCTTCCATTATCTAGTAGCCTCCATAATTTATCTTTGTGGGTTCTTGCTACAGGTACGAGGTCGCGGTTTGGAAGAATGTGTCTGTCTCTTGTGCATTTCTGACTCTTTCCTCAACATCCATCTCGCAGGTGCTTACCACTGCTAAATGAATTGTTTTCATGCTTCTACTAAGGGAATCAACCACCCTATTTTCCTTTCCCTTAATATGTTTGATTTCAAAATCAAAATCGCTGACGAGGGCCATCCGCCTAGCTTGTCTGGAATTAAGCTTTGGTTTGTCAAACAGATATCGCAATCCACAGTGGTCTTTCATAAGTAAAAATTTTCTTCCCAGGAGGTAATGCCTCCACATTTTCAAGGCATGCACTATGGAAGCCAGCTCTAGATCATGGGTCACATAGTTGACTTCATGCTCATTCAATTTTCAGGATTCATAGCAGACCACACTTCCTTCTTGCATAAGGACTCCTCCGAGCCCTTCCTTACATGCATCTATGCACACGAGGAATTTTTCTTTGGGATCGATGATATTCAACACGGGTGCGTGGGTCAATAGGTGTTTCAGGGTTTGAAATCTTTCTTCATATTTTTGTGTCCATGCGAATTTTGTCCCCTTCTTTTGGAGGGCAGTGATTGGACAAACAATCTTGGAGAATCCTTTTATAAATCTCCTATAGTATCCTACTAATCCCATAAAGGATCTGATATCCGAAACATCCTTTGGGGTAGGCCATTCCATGATAGACCTGATTTTTTCAGGGTCTACTGCTACCCCTTCTTTGGATAGGACATGGAACAAGTAATGTATTTGCTTCTGGAAGAAGTCACATTTGTTGAGTTTGGCATAGAGTTGATGTTCTCTTAGCACTTGCAGCACAAGCCTAAGATGCTCTTCATGCTCTTCTCTATTCTTGGAGTAAATTAATATATCGTCAATAAAAACCAACAAAAATTTGTCTAGGAATTTGCTGAGTACATTGTTCATCAAGCACATGAAAGTGGTAGGGGCATTGGTTAACCCAAATGGCACTACCAAAAACTCATAGTGACCATACCTCATTCGGAAGGCAGTTTTATGGATGTCTTCACCCTTAATTTGGACTTGATGGTATCCTAACCTCAAGTCAATATTTGAGAAAATAGACGCACCCCCCAATTGGTCGAACATGTCATCGATCCTGGGTAAGGGGTACTTGTTCTTTATGGTTACCTTAATGAGTTGTCTATAATCTATACACAGTCTAAGGGTACCGTCCTTCATTTTCACAAACAAGACTAGTGCTCCCCATGGAGACATGCTGGGTTGGATATAGCCCTTATCCATCATTTCTCTTAATTGCAATTTGAGTTCAACTAACTCATGTGTGCTCATCCGGTAGGGTGTCCTAGACACCGGCACCACTCCCAGTGCAAGTTCTATCGAGAAGTCTATATCTCTTCTCAGAGGTAGAATCGATACCTCTTTCGGAAACACATCTCTGTATTCTCTCAGGGTAGGGTGGTCTTCGAGTCTTGGTTTGTCATCTTCAATAGTTTTCAACACTTGTATTGCATATAGGGGACATCCCTTTCGGAAATACCTTCTCATTTGTAAAGCTGATATTTGTCTCACCAAGACAGGTTTTCAGATCCCTTGAAGGGTTATCATTTTTCCTTCTTTATTTACACATTCTAAGGTT
The DNA here is from genome assembly GCA_009831015.1 of Picea engelmannii. Lineage (NCBI taxonomy): Eukaryota > Viridiplantae > Streptophyta > Pinopsida > Pinales > Pinaceae > Picea > Picea engelmannii. The sequence continues at coordinate 141,425 of ML812239.1, forward strand.
TGATGGTAACAGTCCAATATAAATTTATGGGTGGCTAGCTAGTCCATACCAATCAATAGATCATACGGTCCCAGGGGTAATATGTTAAGGGTTGCTTGGGTGGGGAATTCACCCAACATTAATTGGCAGGATGGTATGGCCTCTGCTACCCTTCTTTTGGTTCCAATGGCTAACTGTACCAACCATGGATTGGTAGGTTTAGGTGGCTATAGTTTACACTTATCAACAGTCTTAGGGGCTATATAACTCAATTTTGAACCAGGGTCAATCAGAATAGACACTAGATGGTTGGAAATCATACCTTCTATTTCCACCACTGAAGCTTGGTGGTCGTCTTGATTATTATCCAAGGCTGCATAAATTTGCGGCACACTCCTGGCCACATGATTGATGGTGGTAGCTTCCTGGATGTTGTAAATTATCTGACTATTCTGTTGTCGGTGTGGACAGTCTTTCAATAGATGTTCTTCTCTGCAACCCCAACATTTCAAAGGTTCTCTCTTTGGGTTATTAGCCTTCACTGGTACAGACCCAAAAGTTTTATTTCAGCTCAAGGAGGGAAAGTTCTGCTGGTGTACACTCTGGGTTGGGAAGCTCATCCTTGAGTTATTCTTATAGTTCTTAAATCTTGGAGATTTACTCCCTTTTCTCTGAACTCTTGAACTATTCTTCGGTTTCCATCCTTCACGAGGTTCTGTTCGATGTCCAAACTGTTCATGACAATATCTTTCCTTTCGGATAGTGCCTTCTACGGTCTTTGGCTCATCAAATTCAATTCTATTATGATAGTCCTTAGGTATTTCCCTGATGAAACGTTGCACCTTTTCCTTTTCTGCCTTTATATAAGGTACATACCTCAACAACTCGAGGAATTTGCTGACATATTCCTCTATAGTGAGTTTTTCCAGTTTGAGTTCATAGAATTCGTTAGTCTTTTCGTCGAAATATTTTTCCAACAGATACTTCTTCCAGAAGTATTTCTCAAACCGTTCCCAAGACAGGTCCTCTTTGCAAACCTCTTTTACATTCTTAAGGTCTTCCCACCAAATGGAAGCCTTTCCATTCAAGTTGAAGGTGGCCACTCGGGCCTTCAAATTTTCTGAGAAGTCATGGACTCTAAAATAATTCCTTAGTCCAAGAAGCCAGGCCTCTGCTTCCTCTCCCTTCTTTATTTCATCGTCGAAGGAGGGTGGTTTGGCCTTCCTGAATTCTTCGAATTTATGACCCTTGGAAAGATTTTGCTTCTTCTATCTTCTTCAGGAATAAGAACTAGTTTTGCTGCTATAAGAGCCCTCCGAACTGCCAGCTTCCTTTCCAGAGGAATCGTCGACCGCTTGTCCTTTACCTCTGGGATGGACATTTTTCGAGGTGATCCTCTCAGTGTGGCCACTGATATGACCATGTTTATGTACCTCAGGTTCATGTTGTATTTGTCTTTGTAGGTCAGATAGGCTCTACAGTAAAACTACATTAATCTCTGTTTGCTTCTCTTGTTCTTTCATCATCCTCTCATTGTCATCCTTGTAGCTTTGTAATTCGACCATGAGGCTCCTCATAGTTTCGGCTAGATATGGAGGGGTCCCTATCACCCTCCTTTTGTCAGACTCTTCATATCTATTGTGGGAGCCTTCCCCCAACTCTTGGTGAGCCACCATTCTATGTGTCTGTAATTTCCCGTGGCTTATCGTCCGCTTGGGTGCAAAAGACAAACACTGGTTGTTAGTCAATATTTATATACATTCATAACCAATACATAATTCGTATTTTTCTCATGCACACACACAATAGGAGTTTTCATTCTTAACTTCGAATTTTTAATTGACGGGGTCAAGATAAGGAGTTACTCCTTTTAACCATACTCCGAATGAAGTCTCTACACAACCCGTTCATGATCCCAAGTAGGCCAAGTGTTGTAACCATGCTCTGATACCAATTTGTAACATACCCACTAAGAAATTCAAAAATTTTTGGCCTTTTTCTTCTTTTCTCCGAAGAACGAAATTCCCCAAATCCCTACGGGGCCTGATACAGACCCTGCTATCCCTTATCCATACTCATATGATCGACGGCTATGACCACAGGCCTTATCAGAGAGGTGCTCACTGGCTTTCGTGATTCGGGAAATCGCGATGCATGCATTTCCCTTTCTCTCTTGTTTTTCGAAGGGTTGAAACCCAAAATGGATCTAACCACTTAATGAGATTAACAACAACCTAGGCTAAGTCCAGGTACTCTACCCTTTGGGATTTCGCATACCAGAATTTTGGGAGGTGCAATGATAGGAGGACTTACCATTAGGTATCCTGGGTGCCGAAACACCGAAACACCATATCTCATCCACACTATTATTATTATTATTCTGGGGTTTCTCACTTTGGGTTTTTAGGACTGGCAGGTACAAGATATCTTGCCAATAGGTATCTCGGGTACCGAATTACCGAAGCCCCCAATATTATCCATGCTAAGCCATTTCGGCACTTCCCCTTTCAGGATTTCGTGAGTTGGGTTTCGTATATCGAAACTTCGCGATACAAGAGGCTGAAGCTTCATGCTCCTCAACTACCCGAATGATGAAAAGCTGATACACCCACTCATCATACACTTGACCAAATTCGGGGTTTCACAGTTCTGGATTTCGCAACTAGTGAGTACAAGGGAACTTATCCTTGAATATCCCGGTTCCTGAAATATCGAACATCAATACTTACCCATGATGGTCCAATTTGGGGTTTCACAAATTGAAGTTTCATGACGTGCACAGGTAGGAGGTCTCACACCTAGACCTTTCGGGAGCCGAAACTTTGAAATAAAAACTCTTAAACCTGCACATCTATTTCAGGATTTCACCCATCAGAATTTTGCAGGTCGGGGATTCAGGACTTGTGAGTACAATGAACTCGCCTCTAGATATCCCAGGTACCAAAACTTCGAGATATTATAACTTCTCCATACTATTATCATTTCAGGATTTCAGGACTTTCAAGCATAAGGAAGTACTCCCTTGGGTATTCCGGGTTCCGAAACATCGAAAATTCCTAACTCATCCACACACCGTCATTTCGGGTTTTCGTGAATTGGGGTTTCAGGTCTTGTGAGTACAGGAGAAATCCCACTTAGGTACCCTAGGTGCCGAAAATCCGAAATGCTTATCGGCCGCCACGTGTACTCTACAGCTGGACGGTCCAGGTACTCCCATGGGTCTTGGAATCGATGGTCCTGGTTTCTTCTCTACTTATGAAGGTTAAAAATGGTTCGAGGAATTAATGCTTGCGTTCCTTCATCCAATTTAACGGTCGTAACAGAACTTAGATCCTCCTAAAGGATCTCATTCATGCATTTAGCAAGAGGAAGGGTATCCTGGGTATCGAACCACTGAAAGGTCCTTACATTGTCATTTCAGGATTTCACGGGTCAGGGTTTCAGGACTCACAAGTACAAGAGGACTCACACCTAGATACCTCAGGTGTCGAAACTCCAAAATATTGAAGTCTAAGAATACCATTCTCTCCCATGTAGGATTTTTAAAAACTATTCCATTAATTCCTTCTTCAGGCCCTTGGGTAAATTTCACCAGGTTTGAAGACCCGACTGGAAGGTCCTCTTAAAATCTCTGAGCTATTAGCTTTTGTGATAGGTAATAAGCAAATTTAGGATTTTACTAAGGCGATAGTCTTTTCAGGGAACTTACCCTAGCTCTAGAATGTAAGGGAACGATCCTGAAAAGGTGTCTCTGTGGGGAAATCTATCCAAGGCAGCATGAGAGACAAATAAGGGAAGCAACCTCCTGAGAACAGACTTAAAAACTGAATTCGTTCAAATACATATATCTATATATATAAGCCGAATGTGGTCATTTCAGAATAAGCATGCAACCACCATTCCGATCAAAACACCATGCAAACATTTCTACACAAAAACCATTTATAAGTGTTCAAACCATGAGCATACATTCCAAGATATTCAATGCAAGACACAAGATATAAACACTTATCAGAAAAAACTAGGTAATGCAATTGCTGAGAGGGTGGCTCGTTTCCACCCAACTGTAGGCTCAACGACTCCCAACAGATTTACCACTAGCCACCCCCGAGCTAGACCACGATGCTATGAGACTGAGTCTTTGTTTGTTAGAAGTCAAGAATGAATGTTACTCTCCTCCTTCTCTTCTTATCAATCACTTTGTATTTTGTTCCAGATTTCTTTCGATCTTTTTCTTGCGATCTCCCCTTGCGTCCCGTCCCTTCCACACCTTTTACCTACCTTTTCTTTTCTGGTGAGGTTGTGTGTGGCATGAATTTCCTCGCGGTGGTCAGGTATGAGGCCTCCATGGATGGGAGGTTCACCCCCATCCCTCATTAACTCATGAGGAGCCTCTTCACCTACCAACCTGGTGAGTAATTCATTTCGGGGCCAACGAGCCGCTCTTGGTTCTCCAGGCCAGTGAAGACAAAATATGGTTTGGTTTGGTGGAAGTTAATGCCAGCATTCTAGGTGCCTTCCACCACCTTTATTCAACCATCATGGTCTCTTTTTTAACACATCTCCCTCTTAGCAGTCCCGTAACATATATTCATAACATTATTTACATTCATCGACCTTTTACTAAGGTCCATTCAAATCACACCTTCACATATTTGAGTTTGCCATAGTTCTTGGCCAGTATAGTTATTTTTACAGACTGAGGGGAAACAAGGTGTTACAACTGTCTCTTGATGCAATCCAACATGGTTGTACTCCATTCGAAAATCCATGCATTTAAGCACTGTATTGCACAATGCATGTGCGCCTGGGAGGCCTGATGTAAAGCCGTGGATCCAGTGATCCGCCCAATGAGAAGAATTATCACTTTCAGTGATAGGTTGTTGAACTTGTGTATGGGCACCTAAGAATCTACTTTCTCAATACTAGCCTCGCAATGAAGTCCAATCAACTCCTCAATGTTGTGAGGCCTCAGGAGAAAAGTATGCAAGTTGACTGGATCCCCTCTCCTCGAGAGACCAATCAAGAAGTAAATGTCTTCAATAGTTGGAGTCAATGAATGCGCCTCGAGCATAAATTCCTCCACATCAGGATTCTAGTAGTCTATCAAAGTGTTCAACAACTTGGGTTGTTCCCTCATAAACGGACACTGAAAGAATTTTAACAACCCGCATTGTGATAAACAAAATGATAGCAATAGGGTCTTTTGAGACCAAAAAATCAGTGTCCTCATGCTCCCTCTCTCTCCAATGAACATACATCCTACAAAGTGACTCATTTGAGGGTGTACGCAGGCTGTTTTGGCGATATTCGTGTGTGTACGTGAGAAAATTATCTTCTGCCTATGTGCACACACTAGTACATATGAGCAAATTTGCGACGGTTTTTCGTTGATATTGCAACACTTATCCGTCACAATTTCCACGAAAGCCGAGATTTTTTTTCATCGAAATAATTTTGTCGCTATATCCATGATCCAAGTGTGCATGGAAACATCGATGAAATTATCTCTCCATGTGTCACCACCTTTAATATCAGTTGACCCTATGCATCGTCGTAATTACGATGAACTATCATTGTAATAACAATGAAGAAATGTAGCAATTACGACGAAACTTCATCGCAATTGGGACGAAAAGTTATGCCAAGCCAATAACTTATGACGCACATGCTGTATATGTGACAAATATTCGTGGCAAATTCCGACGAACTTGCATCAATATTACCACGATAACTTTAGGTTTAATTTTTTTTTTTTACATGAAATATGGTATACCATATTGTTTGCCATATTACAATGTAATATGGTAATGCCATATTACATTGTAATATGGAATTACTATTACATTGTAATATTGTAATATTGTAATATATATATCCCCTACAAATAATCAAGGCACTAATCAACCAAATATTGTAAGCATGTGT